>PVIJ01015779.1:0-35089 GCA_004024925.1 Scalopus aquaticus
ATCAAAGCACAAGGGCCAAACAAATAAGGGGAAAGGGCACCCTATTCACAGTTAACAGCAAAGCTTATAATAAACCTAGGGATAAATTTATCAAGAAATGTAACTAGAGAAAATCATAAAACTTCCCTGAAAGGCATGACAGATCACTGCAACTGAGAGATACAGCAACGCACAATGGCGGGAAGACTCAGTCTGAAGAAGATGTCAGTTTTCTTCAGTCTGAAGAAGATGTCAGTTTTCTTCAGACTTATCCATGAACTCAATGTAATCCCAAATTAAAACCCTAGCAGAAAATTTTCTGATATTTACAGGCTGATTTTAAAATTCATGCAGTGGGACAAACATGCAAGGATGATCGAGGCAATTTTGCAAAAACAACAGAAGAGGATGAGATTTGTCCTGCCAGTTAGCAAAGCATATTATCCAGCTCAGGGGTAGACAAATAGATCAGTGGACCAGAAAGGGCCCGGACATAGACCTGAATTTGAATTTGATGTCAGACAAAGGCAGCAATTTTAAATTAGTGGGAAAATGATACATATAGAAAATGATACAAATGTCACATGCAGTGTTTGGACAATTACATTTCCATTTGGGGGGAGGGAGGAGTTAATGTTAGATTGATGCAGCCTAATATTCATGCCTATGAATTTTTTTTAATATAGATAGCATAAAGGCTTAAATATGTGTAAACACGTTATAAATTTTAGAGCAGGGATATAGGATCTTGATATCAGGAAGGCTTTCTTAAATGAGAATGTGTTGAGTCTGGGTCTCAACACCAAAAAAATAAAATGTAAAAGTGGCTATGTAAAAATGTATAATTAAGACTGATAAATTTAATCAGCTACACTTTAAATTTCTCTAGGAAAAAATATACCACACAATAAAATGACAATAATCACAATGTAGATAATATTTCAATATATATAGCCCAGTATTAGTATTCAGAATACATAAAGAACTAGAGATCAATGGGAAAAGGGCAAAAAAACCTTCAAAAATGGGCAAGGAATATGGACAAGTGAATAAGAGGAGTAAATATAGTCAACACACGAAGACTTCAGTCTTGCAGGTAATTCAGAACTTGCAAACTAAAGCAAGATACTATTTTTCACTCATCAGACTGGTTAAAGAAATGTAAAAGTTGGAGATGGTCCAGGGAAATGGGAACTCTTACACTCTGCTGAAGGAAATTACATTAGGAAGCCACTTTGGAGAACATTTTAGCTGTTTCTACTAAGACTGAAGATATATATACCATATGACCCATCAATTCCATTTCTAAGTATCTGTCCCAAAGATATGCTGGTGTATGTGCAAAATGGGCAGTGTACAGGATGTTCTGTAGGTTTGTCTAATGGAATGACACTGGAAACACTGTAATGCCCAATCAATAGGAAACCACTAAATCAAATGTGAGTAATCAGTCATGGTGGCCAGTCACTGAAGCAAGGAGCACTGCCGCCGGCCGGGGCAGGCTACAAAAGTCACGCAGGGTGCAGCAGCTGAGAGTGACAGCTCCAGAATGCACAGATCCAGGCAAACACACAACACGTGCAGAGGCTGCTTTTCAGCAGGTATAGGGAAATACTTTGGGTAAACAGCAAAGCCTCAGACAGCTACCTCTGAAGGGTGGGAGGGGCCTGCAGTGGAGGTGTGGGGACTGTGGTCATTAGAGACTTCTTTATCTGTAGTGCTCTAATTTTATTTAAAGGCAAATGTATTCATGTATTATTTGTATAATTAAAATTTAATTCAAAAATTCTAATTCATTTCCAGCCAATTAACTCTGCTTTACATGTGTGCTGTGTTCTCATTTGTGTGCCCAGGGACAAAACACATTGACTGAGTGTGGCTGTGAATGAAGCATCATGATTAGTAAATTGATAAAATTTGGAAAGGAAAGGAAAACTTTTTCCACTCACAAAAGCAGCAAAACTGATAAGGTACTGAGGAATAAACTTTCAAAAAAATGTAAAATACTTTTATGGCAAAAGTGTCCAACGTGTTTTCGAAGGCATTAAAAATCAAACCAAACAAATAAGACTAACTGGAGGCAGACATCATGTCCACAAATGGGAAGAACTGACAGCCTGAAGATGTTATTTCTTCCTCCAGTGTAATCCCCTCCTGGTTCCAACAAGATTTTCTTCATGAAACTTTGACAATTCTAAAGTGTACGTGAAAAAGGGAGTGTGCAATCTGATCACGATAATTAAAAAAAAAAAAAAAAAAAACCAAAGGGCCGGGAAGGGGGAGTGTATTACCTTACTAGGTAGTAATATAAAGCTTTGTTCATTAAAATATGGCATCACCCCAGAAGTAGGCAAATAGATCAACAGAACTGCATAATTTTGACATAGGGAATTGGAGAAAAGACGTTTTTAGACCATAAATAGTGCTTAGCAAGCTGGTTATCCATTTAGAGAAAGGTCAGATTAGATCTCCGTGTCACAGCATACATGGACATACATTTCAGAAGGGTTAAAACCATTAGCATTTTTTTAAAACATAGAAATCTTAGATGCAAATACATATGCATACATCAGTGTAGGGGGGAAGCTGCCTGCGCTGGTGCCAGCTCTGCCAATTCCTCCCTGCCGCTGGAAGTGAGGTTTTAATGCCTGGTGGGTCTTCAGTGGGACCTCAACTGCAGCCTTTGGGGGGGTGCTGGCAGAGCATCTCTACCCAGATGTCACAGAGCCCTCCCTTTTCCTCTTCCTCCCCAACTCTACCTGGTCCAGGGAAGGCTCTGGTATTGGATGGATCAAGGTCAGAACCCATTTCCTTCTCCTTTCTCCTCCCATCTGTAAAATGGGGCAATGTACTGTATCTTGTGGGGGGATGTGAAGCTCATATGAGATGAGTTTGAGCATGCATAAGCGTGCAGAGCTTACAAGGATGAGGGGAGCAGACTCTTCTTTTTCTCAATCCACCCACCCAAAACTCTGTCATCTGAGACCTAATGCCCCAATTCTTTCCTGTGCTGTAAGTGCTGGAGAATTGTCTAGATTACTTTTGGTCAAAGTTTTAATGTTGACTTTAGATATTTGATTCTGAGGCAGAAAATACTAATCAGGCACCCAAAGAATTTACTGCCTGTTGCTAGGTTCTGAGAAACACAAAAAATAATAAGCCACGATCCCAGCCACGAGACAGGATAAAGCTGGTGCTAACTAGAGCTGGAGTCAGCACAGAGGTCAGATAGAAGCTCCCAGAAGATCATGGAGCTCAAGTTTCTCTCTAAAAGGTAAATAATTTAATTTTGTCCCATTCAGTCAAATACACATTATTGCCCCAAACTAATGTATCTACCTCCAAACTTGATCCCAGCCCCTTTGGGAGCTCATTTCACTAATTGTTTCCATCTTTAATCGGTTCATCACTCAGGCTGCTTCCTTCAGAATAGTCCTGTGCCAGCATTGCTCTTTCCTTTAATATCAAAATCTTAAAGGACTTGACTTTATTCCCTCCTCCTTTCTTTCCTTAGTCTACCCCCACCTAAGCTGCCTCTAGTAAAGTTCCCCAGAGGTCTCCCATAGGCCCTGGGGGTGTGTGAATCAGCAGGGTTCACCCTGTTTCTCAACTGGGGGCATGCCACGGTGATTTTGAATTGCATATTGAAGGGGCCTCTCCACACAAACCCCCTGTTGACCACTCCATCTTTCTGTGGAGGGGTCTCTGCTGCTATTTCTTTTCGGTACCCTGAAGAATTCTCTTTCCTTTTATAGTTCCCAAAGTTTGGTGCTTCCTGGGCTTCCTCAGCCAACCTTGTAATCTCAAAATGATCCAGAAACCTGACACCACTTTAATTCATATTTCTACTCAGAATCCAAGCAGTTGCTGTGATTTCTCACTCTGTGCTCCAATCTATGCATTCAATTCTTCCTTCCCATTTCCATTAGGATGACTCAGCTGGCTACAAGCAGACTTGGGGTCTGCCTCACTCACCAGTCCCTTTCCAGGGCTCCCTAGTTCTGATAAGGGCACTGTCATCTCACCTGAAAGGTCATTCTAAATACTTTCTCCTCTTCTGCCCCTCTTCATTCTGTCCAGAACCAGTTCTAACCAGACTGGTGATTGGGTCTGCATCAAGTTCATGACAACCAAAACTTCTGTCTTCCCGAGTCTACCCCATGTTTCCTCTAATGATTTCGCTACAGGACATAGTCTCAGATTATAGAAATACACCAGGGCAGGTCCCAGCCCGGCTTCCTTTGCTCCTAGGATGTACGCAGCTCAGTCCTGCTCCACAGTTCTGCACAGCCAACACTGCCTGCATCTCCGGTCTCACTTCTCTCCTGTGCAGAAGCTGTTCTCTTTCACCAGAATGCTTTCCCCTATTTGCTCTGTCCAGTTAACTACTTCCCCTTCTTTACAACATCTCTTCAGGGAAACCTCAGGAGTCAGCCTAGGGCAGGTCCCTGGTATACTGCTAGCACCTGGTCTCTTTCATTCAGAGTGTTACCAGTGTTGGAAATGGTACTTTTATGTGCGTGATTATGTGAGTAACATCTTTCTCCTTTACTACCATACCAATTCTATGATAACAGGGATTCTATTTTATTTAACACAGTGCTAGGCACACTCCCAGTGTGCTGAATTAGAATATGTAGAGGGAGAAAACTTGTCAGTAAGCAATACTTGTTGCGCTTGGGAGTTGACTCGTGTCTTTCCTATACTCAGCATCCTCACTCCCATCCCTCATGTCTTCAAATCTACCTTCCAGACTCATAGGACAATTTGTAACAGGTTCACCTCCCCGTCTCATTGTTACATTATTCCAGCTTATACCCCCCAGGACTTCCCCAAAATGCTCTTAATAAAGTCATGGAAAGCTTACTAATCACCAAATCCAAAGAAAAAATTCCATCTTTATCTTATTGGAATTCTCTGCTGCATTTGACAGCGTTGATTGCTTTCTCCTTGAAACTCTTCACTACCTTGGTTGCCATGGCAACACACTCTGCTAGCTGTTTGTTGCATCTTTCAGGTCCTTCCTTCTCTCTCTCCTTTGTTGCCTGCCTACACCTTGATAGGCTCTTCAAATGTCACGGATAACTCATGATTCTTCTTTGCTGGGTCCTCTGCATTCTCTCTGGTGACCTCACTCATTCTTGGGGTCTCCATTTTTCTGTGTGGCGATACATTTGGGCTAGTACTTCTAGTCAAAGCTCATCCTGAACCTCAGAACCCAGACCTGAGTGCTTGTTAGGCTCCACCTGGCTATGTCGCTGACACCTTGGCTGCATCTGAGTGCATTGTCCTGCCCCTCAAACTAGTTCTCCATGTGGAATCCCCAACCCATAGGCCACCCACCATCCCCTCAGGGTTCTACCCAAGACACATGGGAGTCACTCTTGGCTGTAGTCTCTCTCTCTCACCTTATTCACTAGTCACTCACAAACAATTTCTGTCTTTTCTCTACTCCAAGGTTTTTGATCAATTTCTCACCATCTCCACTGGTCTACTTCAGGCCTCTTCCTTTCTTATCTGGACCATGGGCTTCTAACTGGCCTCCCTGTGTCCGGGCTTGATACATCTTATAATGGATGTCTGGGGGGTTGGGTTTTCTAGCATCCCTTATTCCTCCCTCATGTCCCTTATTACTGTAGGAAAATTTTCTGTTCCCTATTCTTTGTGGTTATGATGGCTCCTGGGCTGTTCTCTCACAGAAAAGCCTGATAGGCCTTTCTTATCACCACCCAGGTCCTGTCTAGGGGGTGGCACAAGGCACAAACTCAGTGACTTAGACCAAAGCTGTCTTGACTTTGACTTCTGCCCAAACATGGAAGAAATAGTTAATACATATTCAATGTCTAGGAAACATTACCACCAGGTAATGAAGATGCTGAACACAGCATTCAAAACCCTGCCCATCCTTCCCTCCCTCTAGCCCTGTTAAGTGGGGCTAATGGTGCTGTCTACCTCAGGATGGACAGGAAGATGAGGTTGCGATGGCCAGATAAGACAATGATCCTAATCCCACCATGTAAACTATAAAGAGCTGTGCCCACACTGGGATGTAGCATGCGTTTCTTTAGACCCAGACAACCTCATGTCACAACCACCTCAGCGTTGGCTGTCCATGTTCACTGATTCCTTGGGAATTATCACAGAATATTTATGGTTAAAAAAAAAATTCCTGAACTTCCATTTCAAACATTTGATTCCAGCAGAAAATAATTATTCTGCTCTTACCTAGCTCACTGCCTGTTGCTAGGTGCCAAAAGGTACCAAAAAAAAAAAAAAAAAAAAACCAAGTAAGACACGGCCCCAGACACGAGGTAGGACAAAACCAGTGCTAATTAGAGCTGTAGTAGGTACTCAGAGGGCAGAGAAAAAGCCTCCAGAAGAACATGGAGATCAGGTTACCCGGTAAAACGTACATGATCTAAGTTGTCCCTTCTACCAGCACAACTAATCCCTTCACCTCTACTCCTAATCCCACCTGGATAGAGCCCCTTCACCCCATCCCTGCCCCAGCCCTCCTCCCTCCAGAAGTCAGCCTGTGAGAATTAGCACCTTCCAGGATCACCTGCTCCCGCTTCTCCTCTTCTCTCTTGCTTTCTCAGTCAGACTCCAGATCACCCCCACCCAGCTGGCCTTCTGTGCCCTCCCCCAAAGTTGCTGTGGTCAGGATGGCCAAAGACCAGGTTCTGGGAACACCTTCACTTACCCTGTCCTCTCCCAGTCACAGTGCATCTGGCCCATCAGGGGCCATCCTGACCTCTGAAACTCTCCTCCCTGGATTTCTAGGATAACCACTCTTGGTTGGTCTTCCCCTCTGGTCCCTCCTGCTTAATCTCTCTAGCAGAGTCCTCTTCCTGTCTCCATCCCTAAAATGTCAGTCACTGCTCAGTCTGGCCCTGCTCCTGAAAAATATCAATGGGTATTTTTCCTCCTTACCATCCCTGTCCTCTGATCTTGCCTCTGATTTAGACAGGATTTTAGGTGACAGCTTTTCCAACCTGTTTTCTCACATGTCTATCCTCATTTCTTCTCAGTAAAGCCCAAAATTCTTCCTGACATGAATTGTTATTCTAGCAAGTTCTCTCCACGACTCCCAACTCCCCAGGACAGGTGGCCATGCTGCCTGCTTCCCTTTCTCTTGCATTTTCTTCTGCCCAACTTATGGGGGCTCCTACTCCATCTCTCCCAGAACACTGCCCTGTTGAGGACCCAGGGGCCCTGAACTGCTGATGATTCTCTCCAGGGAATGCTTCAAATCCCAGGGGTTTCCACACTCACACGGGCTCCAGGTTTTTCAATCTTTCTGATTTCTTTTTTGCCTTGGGTACCATTTTGTCTTTCTGTCTAGCTCACTGACCTTAAATGAGGGAGCGATTCTCTGTTCGGGACGCCCTTTCTTTTCTCAGTAGCTATATCCCCTAGGTGACTTTTGTGGCAAAGTCCATGGCAATAATTACCGTCAATCACAACCCAAATCTCTTTTTCAAATCTCCTGCTGGGATTCAAACTACCTGCTTCCTTGTAGGCTGCCTCCAACTGGATACCCATCTTTCACCCAACTTCACAGACGAGGTCAACAATCCTTCTCTGGTGCCATAAGCCTACTCTTTCTCTTGGTTGTTTTCCCATCTAGTCACCCAAGAAACAGGGTAAGGCATCCTGACCTTTCTTTAACCCCAGCAGTCAATGGGTTCTCCTAATTTTACCTCCCAGAGTTGACCACTTTTCTCCATCCTCCTGGCCCCTGCCCTAGTTCAGGTCTTGCCCTCTTTACCTGACCAAGGTATTCATCTCACTGGCCTTCGCACCTCCAAATGTCTCCAACCAACTAGAGCAATCATCTAAAACAGAAATCCTACCATGGCGCTTCTCTGCTCAAAGTGCTTCAGTGGCTACTTGTCAAGAAGGAAAAGATCAAACTCCTCAATTAGATAGACATGGGCTGTGTGATCTGGTCTTGGGCTTCTTCACCCCTGCCTCTTATTTCACATTCTGGAACCCTCAATTGCATGGGTTTTGTCTATGCCCTCTGCCTGAATAACTCCTACTCTTCCTGGCAGCTTTTCTAGGAACTTCCCTGGATATACCAATAAGGCTGCATAATTGCACCATTCACCCCAGAAGATCCATGCTTGGATGAATGTCCCAATCATATTTCTAGCTTCCTTCTTACTACGTATCATTGTAGTATCTGTTTATGTGTCTGCCTCACCTCTTTGTATTCCCAAGAGCAGGCACCATATCTTATTTGTCTTCATGTTTTAACACCTAACACCATGCCTAACGAAATAACTTATATATATGGGACATTTGCCTTTTTTTGAAATGCTCATCTCTCTTCTTCTCTACAACTGCCATATTACATTCCAAAAATTTTACACCATTTCACAGTCCCCTCAGCACTGCCTGTTCCACTGTATCATCATCAGAATTGGGTATTCTTAATCATTTCTTCCCCCTAATTGTTGGTGAAAACTTGTATTTCTTTTTTTTAAATGTTGACTTTGGTTGTTAGTGAAACTGAATATTTTTTTAAAAAAGGTTTAGTCAGTTCTATTTTCTCTTTAGTAAACTACATAGGTGAATGACAACTATTCGGTTGCATTTTTATTGCTAAGGTTTTGTGTGTGCTCTTTTACACATTATGGGTCTGCAAACAGTTTACTCACTCTGCTTCTTTGTTCTGTTTGTGATATATTTGATGTTGAAAATATTTAGTTTTGATGTAGTCAAATTGGTAGGTTTTTGCCTTCTTGCTATTATTTTATTGCTTTTTAAAGGTGGGGCTCCCCCATCCAATTCTTTTTTCTCCCTGGTTTCCAGTGTGTTCTTATTTCCTTTTGACTTTTTAAAAATAGTTTTTGAATTTGCATGTGTGCTCTGGGGTGAAGTTGGAAATAGATTTTATTTTATTTTTCAATAACCAGAGCTTCAGTTTTGGACAAGCCATCCCTTTGTGGGTCTGACTCTAAGGGAAGCTATTCCTGATTGATTATGGGAGCAGGGTCACCTCAGGGAACATGCTGCGTGGAGATGTCCAGTCCTGCAAGGAAACATCACAGAGAGCCCAACCCCACCCTTCATGGGCATCAACCTACCTGCACAGAACCTGCCAGGACACTTCACCACCAGCAGGAAAATCACTTCAGCCAGCTCCTGCCAAGTTCACCTTCAGCCACTGTCAGGATTCTTTCATGCTTCAAGATATGGACTTGACCCCGCTTCTGGACTCACCATGCTTTCTGTCCACTCCAGACACCACTCTAGGTACCAGGGCACCTGAGGATGATGGTAGTGCTAGAAAGGAGCTCAAGGATTGTCTAGTCCAATCGCCTTGTTTTTAGTGAGGAAAAGGGTTGTGAGGAGACGTGAATCACAGCCACCTAGCGAGCGAGTGGAGAGCATCCCTGCTGGGAAGATTCAGCACGGGGACTTTGCCCATCTAATCCTGACCACAGAAACATTTGGAAGCCATTCCACTCCAAGCGTCTGGGGATCTAGGCCATCATCTGCCCCTGTTCTCATTGGTCTTTGCTTTATTGATGTCATTTCACTGTAGGGACAAGGTGTATCTTTGGATACTTTAAAATATTCAATTCCTTCCCCTTCTTGTTTTTAATGGGCTCAGATCTCTTATTTGACTTTAAAAATGGTTTCTGTCTGGCACTCTCCCATCTGAAAGGTGATGTGTTCAGCCCCAAAATCCTACCTGGCCCTCCAAACCTCCCTTTTACCTCCATGCTCCAACTCTTCTGCCTCCCTGCATGGCTGTAGGGTAGGCAAGGATAGTGGCAAATGAGGCTATGGAGGGCAACGGAGTGGGGTGCAAATCCCAGTTGTTGACTTGTCACTCATCTTGGGGAAGCAGTTTCATCTTTGGAACCTCTGCTATACAGTGGGCATAACCATGTCAACCTTGGGAAGTTCTGTAGATCTCAGGGAGGTATTGCTGGTTAAAATGCTCATCAGTACCTGATCGAGTAAAACACTTGCCAACTATTAGCTAAATAAAGAATCCAAGGGATCACTTCCCCATGTCTTTCCTCTCAGTTGGAATGAGCAATCTGTCCTTTCACTTCTTCCCCTTTCCACTTCTTTCTCTCATTTTCTCCTCTTCCCATGGTGATACCTGCTTCTATTCCTATGGTGGCCCTCATGTGGACAAGACCTCCTAACTGACATGCAACGACCCCGCCTTGGGGCCTCTTGCTAGTGGTGGTTGCTACTGGAGACTCCAATCTTTCTCAAAACTCCTCCCTCTCCTTAGGAAATCTATTTCATGAAAAAGTACTCTATGTCTTCAGGGCGGACAGACGGCTCATCTGGATGAGCACCCTGAGAAGCTCAGGAGGGGCTCAGGGTGGGAGCCAGGTTGTGAAATACTGACTACTCCATGAACACAGACAACTCCATTCCCTGGGCTATGGGGAAGGACAAACGTTAAGCCAGAGCTGAGTAGGATGACCTATGGTAGCTGATTAGACTGGTGATCCTGCAGAGAGATATCTAGTACAACTATTCAGCAAGATATGTGGATCCAAGTGAAAAGAAGTCAGACATGGGAGAGATTAAGGGACTGTATACACAGTTGTTTATACACCTATAGAGGTGTGGTATCACCAGGACCAGGGACAAGGAAGCCCAATCCAATACTTATAACTCATACTCCACAGCCAGACTATTTGGAGGGCATGGTGTGAAGACAGTTAGTCATACTGGCTGCAGTGTGTGCTGTGTGCCTGTGGTCCCCAGTTCCTGTGAGTTCAAAATGGAACAATATGTGCTCTAAGTGTGGCAGTAAAGATGGGTTCATATTGGACCAGGAAGCTAAGAACAAAAAGAACCAAAACCCAACCACCATAAAGCAGCTCCCTAAATAGGCCAGTCTATCTGTGAGCAGTAACCCCCATAGTACTGTGGCTGAGATTCTGGGGGTTAGACTGAGCCTGGGTCTTTACTCAAAGTGATCTGACGGAATGGGGCCAGCAGAAGTATTGAATCTCAGTGATATGCAGCATGTAGAAGTGTGTTACAGTGCAGTGGGGCTGTGAGTAGGAAGTTCTGAGATCATCACCCCAAAGAGAAAGCTCAGGATCTTTGAGGGAAGATGTGGACCATCTAAGTTTGCTGTCAGAGTTCAGGAAATGAGGGCCAGCCTGGTCTAGCTCTGAATCCTTGAGCAAGTCAGTGGAGCTCTCAGTATAGCTTCAGCTGGTTCTTAGTGAATGGGGCAGTGGAACATGTTCTGCTGGTTCCCTTGCTTGCCAGGGAGGAGGCTTTAACAGAAGTGGAAAAGTCTAGGAGGTTGGGATGTGGGGCAGATAGTGGGGGGTGGGGGGGGGGAGCAGGAAATCGCTCAGTCTGTAAGTCACTCAGGGACCCATCTACAGCTCTTATGGGGCATCTACCACCTGGCTGGGTCACTCTCAAACCACATATGGCCAGTTGCCACAGGGAAGATGCCAGGATGTGGAGTGTTTCACAAGTTTCTTCTCACATACCTTTGTCCAAATTATTAGTCTGGAGGCTGGAAAATATTTTCAATTCAGAGTTCCAAGAGGGGAGTTGGGAAGCAAACTGAATTCTCTTCCTTCTAGGAAAGATTGGGCCATCTAACTCCTTAGGGAGTCAAGGGAATGACTGATTGAGTCACCCATCTATAGTGCAATGTATTTACTTCCTTGGACTGCGTTTTGTTCCTCTTATTCATCCATTCACCCATCTGGCCAGACAACAACAATTTCTATGCCAGGTCTATCAAGGGACAAATACCAAGTCTTCACCCTCCAGGACTGTGCAGTGCCTTGATGTCCAACCTAAGAAGTTGGGTCCACGGGTCATAGGGAGCCACTGAAGGGCTGTGTCTGTTTTCCTCCCTCACATACTCTGCCAGGTCTGCCTATAGTTTAAGCTAAGATTCTTAACAGTTCTGCACTCAAGAGATTTAAAATGTACTCATTAATGCAAAAAATCCTGATTAAACACTTGCTTGTTTTTACTACACTTTCTTTAAACTAGTGTCTCTAGGACTAAGTTAACAAGGTTAAAGTTCACTGAAGTGTCTCAGAAGATGGCTTTGCCAACATTCAAGACTAGCTGGTCTAGTCCCCTCTTTGGTTTATAGATGGGGGAGACCTGGGAGAGAAAGTGAGCAGATCAAGGTCAGATGGGAAACGAGTGGTGATCAGGCCTGGGACCTCAGCTCCCTGTCCCCACGGCCTGGTTTGGAGAGCTGCCACTCTCAGTGTGGGGCAGGGAATTGGCAGAGCATGAAGTTTGGGAGAAGTGGTGAGCCATCCAACTGCAGACTGCATGAGGTGCCCAGGAAAAGAGGTGAGAGGCCAGAACAACTCAGATAATTTGTCTTTGAAGGGTCATGTTGAACCCACATCCAAAGAGCACCCTCAAACATATCCCCAACATTGGTTGCTCAGATGAAGAGTTTAGAAAGGTAGAGATTTCTCTCGAATAGAGGGAAAAGTCCAGGGAAGGCCCTTGGCAAGGTGGTGGTCAAACAGGGACTCAAAGTCAGGATTTTGACCAAGGGACAAAAATCCCTTTAAAGGTATTGTCATTTCAGGGTTTGTAAATGGTAACTAAGGAAATTCAAGCAGAAGGGCTGACACACGGCCTCCCAAATGACTTCTCACCCTAACTCCACCACAGCCCCGACATTACTCGGCGCTCCGCAAAGAGGGCATGTCTTATTCTGCATCAAGTTCTGAACTTGACACAGGGCCTGGTGAGTGCTCCGATTGTGAATCAAAGTGACAGAGCTGAATGATCAGATTACATCTCTAAGAAGCATGAGCCAACTAAGGGTCAGCGGTGAGGGGACTGACAGAAGAGACGAATATTTGGGCAGACTTCGCCTTGGGACAGGCTATGGTGGATGTTGTTTTCTCTTTTACAGGTGAGGAACCAGGCTCAGAGAGGCACAGTGACAGATGCAGGGGCATAGTGCCTGGGGTTCCCCGCCTTGATTCTCAAGATTTGTTGGTCTTAAACTGTTCTCCAGGTCTATCTCCACCCACCTTTGGAACTCCTTTCCCAAAATCCCAGAGGGAGACCAAGGGCTTCTGTCTGAAACCTTCAGCTGCTGCTTAGTCAGCTTCTGCCCTTCACCTTGAGCCTTCTCTGTAATCAAAGTTTTCTCTTAAGATACAGAATTTTCCCCCAGACTCTGCCCCATTTTGGACTTTCAGGAGGACACTGTGGAGGGAGGATGGTAGGCAGCGGCTGGACAAGCTGCTCTTAGGATCATCTTCTATCACTTGCTGTAGAGAACACCTCTTCCCTCTTTTCAGATCCTCTTTCATCCATTTGGGGATAACCTTTTGACTAGATGCCAGGAAACTGGGTTCTGGCTCTATCAGCCGACTAGGCAGGTGACAGCCATTCTCTGGCCTTGCCTGTGGCCACTCAATAGGCGTCATCTCCCTTCTATCATCTTTCGGTCTTCTTCTCTCCCCAGTTTTCTCTTTCTCCTGACTTCCTGTCCTCATCCACCATAACTCCTTAGATATACTTCTTCCAGTTTCTAATGACCTAAACAGCCTTGCTGCTTTCATTACTCAAATGCTAACCTGTTTCTACTGAAGAATTCCACCTTAAATACTATTGATTGGGTTACCCCTGTTCTCATCAGAAACTCATTTGTCATGGCTCCAGTCAGCTGGAAACTGAAGAGTTCTCAGGACCAAATTTGGGACCTGCAACCAGCATATTGGCCTTGGACCTTCCTCCCTCCTCCCCCCGTATCTCCCAATATAGTCCTCTAGCTTTAAACAGCCTGACCTCTTTATCCCAAAAAACCCTTTTGGGTTCTGATTCTAGGGCAGCCAGATACTGGTGATCCTTCATTTTACATTTAGCCCAGTCTCTTTATCTGTAAGCATGGAGATGCTTGATTAGATAGTAAGATATAACATCTCTGTTATTTTACTGTTCAAACATTTACACTTGTACAGATCTCAGCCTGAGCATCAATCTTCCCCAGACTACATCAGATCCCCTCTTCAAAGACCATAGGCTTCCCTAACCTATATCAGGGCTAGGAAGACTGTTTTTGCTCCAAAGACCACATTTTACCATAAGGAAATTGAGGCCTAGAGCAGGACACAGATCAGTTCCTAAAGTCCAGACCCAGGCCGCACACGTCTGTTACCAGGTACAGCATGCACTTTGTTAGCAGCCATCTCACATTAGGAGTCACAGCCACCAGCCAGATGTGATTTTCTAGGGCTTGGTGTCCCTACTTTTTTCAGAGAGGCATCTCCTTTTCATTTTCCTGAAAGGTATTTCAGGGATGAGGGGCAGGTTATTGCCCATGCTGCCTTGGCCAGGTGGAAAGCCCTGTTGGGCAGACAGAATGCTGACTTGGCAATTCCCTGGGGAGGCAGTGGGCTGCAGGATCTCTGCTGGAAAGGGCCACACATCTTCAGGAGGGAGGCCTGTTTATGACTCTCAAGTGGGCTTGACCTAAGACAAAAAGTTGCTTTCTGAGGAGAGTAAAATAAGCAATCATCTTGGCTTCATCTATCATCCAGGTGCCTCCACGGGAGAGTAGGGCCATGAAAGCCTTTTTTGTTTGTTTGTTTTGCTTTTGGAATTTGCAATGGTCTATTTTCTTAAGTCTTCCCACTAGGCCAGAATCATGCGCTCCTGGAGAGTCAGGCCTGGGTCTTGCCCCTGAAATCCCCAGCAAGCCTAGTGCAGGGGCTCAGAGTTTGCTAAACAAACCATCCTTTCCATGTGTGCAACTCCTTAGCTTGTCAAGGCTTTGCTGAACCATGAAATTTATCCAGAAAACCCAGAAAAGAATTGAGAAATAAAAGCACAGCAGAGTCAGGTAGGAAAAATACTCAGCAGATTGAATTGTTAAGTTTGACTCTTTGAAAATACCTTTAAAATGGACAAAGCAATGATTAGCCACACTAAGAATGAAAAGGGGTCCAACTGATGAAAGGGAGATTTAAGGGGATGAAGAAAAAGAGACAAACCTTTATAACCATAAATTAAAAATTTAGGTAAAACAGGTGACCATCTATGAAATTACCAAAGCCCTCTCACAATTGCTCTCAGTAGACCTTCACCACAGCCCCGTGCTTCGGGCACGTAGTGCTATTATCCGCTTGAGATTTCAAGGGGGACACCAGCACGGCCCTGACAAGATACCCTCCTTTGTCTCAGAGGTCACAGCCATGGAAGCACATGTGCCTTGACGACCCGAAACTTCACTGCTCTGGCACTTCTGGCCATCATGGTAAGCCTCCTGTTGGACAGCTAGCCTTATTTATTTTTCCACTTGAAATGCCATAAGGGGTTTCACTTTATTTTTACTTCAAAAGCAGCACCATAAAAATCCTTGATGATTAGAGCTCCAGCTGTCTTAAGTTGTTTGTCAAGGGATCAGTTACTCAAATCTCCTATGGAGGGAAACAGTTTCAGGCGAGAAGCCATGGGAGCTGAGAAAAGCAAATGTCTCATCCCTGAAAACTTTCAGACTCCCTCCTGTTCACCGCCTGGCCTTCCCCTGCTCTTCCCCTCCCCCAACCCCACCATCTGCTCTCCAGAGAGCAGATCAAGTTTTCGGGCTAAGGTACCCTGGCGCCAAGGACTCAGTCCCTCCATGCTACCCCTTGCCCCCCACCAACTTAGAAATCCAATACCACAACCCAAATGGACTGCAGCCACATAAAACCACAAAGTAAAGTTTATAAAGCTTTATTAAACATTTCAAACAGCTGTGCAACGAACACACCAGAAATAAAAGTTCCAGAATAGCAGTCCAAATGTTCCACAAGTGTGGCCTCAAGGTCCCATTCCCTACATGGACTGCCTCCAGTTCTGTTCTCTGACTGGCCTGAGAAAGATGGATAGTTGAGACTGGAAGGACAATCATGCTGATCCCCAGTGGGCACGGGCCAGGAGAAAGTCTCATTTGCCAACACTTGTTACTGAAGCGCAGGAAAAAAAATAGCAAGTGACAGTCACAAAGTCTTCCTGTGTATTCTTCAAAACACACAGTCTATATATGCAGGACTGAAGAATCTCCTGGCACGAAGATGACGGCCACTGTTCCCCTCTGTCTTGTCTGAACCACCTCGGAGTCCAGTGTGCTGGTCACTCTGTAATCCCCATGCTAAATGAAAACTGTAGCGGCACCTACTATAGCTAGCTATTGCTAAACCTCAAAATCAGAACACATTTGATAAAGCTTCTTTAAAAGGAATATACACATGTATTTGTACACACACACACACACACACACACACACACACACACACACGCACACACGGCACACCAAACTATATCCAAACACCTATCAAAGGGATCATGGTTGTTATGAAACACACAAGCACTCTTCCATTCACTCGGATGGGGACCGCTAGGTCTACATGAACACACCACACCTCAATCCTGCAGAGCATGCACGGGAGACACGAGGCCCCCCTCCTGGAGACAGCTGAGAAAGGCAGGAGGAAGGGCAAAGGAAGTGAGGCTGGGCTGTAAGCGTGAGCCCAGACACTCAGGTGAAAGAGCAACATGTATCTGTCACTTCTTTCTTTAAAATGGAGAAAATACTGGAGATTTATGGACAACAAACAGTCAAGACGTTTTGTCTAGCCTGTTGAACGGGAAGAAGGATGAAAAAGCGAGGCTCTCGGGCGTCAGCAATCTCTTTAAATTCGAGATAAGTGCAAAAAATGAGCCCTGTCTTAGACAGGTGCTCCCCCAAAAAGGAAAGGGGTAGAAGAGAACTAAAGGGAAACCAGGACAGGGACAAAGGAGTCAGTAACACTCTGGGAGGGGAGGAGACCCTGACAAGGAGGGGTCAGAGGTGACATGAGACTGGCATTTTATCTGCCCGGGTCATGTCAGGGTATTTGACCAGGATGGGCACAGAGTCCTCGCACGGATGAGGCGAGGATTTGGCCATCCTGCCAGCTCGGAACCAAGATGGGGACAGAACACACAGAACCACAAGACCACCCACGAGTATAGGACTCTACAATAAAAGCACCGGTCAGTGCCATTATTCACATTATAAGGATAAAACATCACAGGCCAAGAAGGCGCCGTCAGGAATGTGGCACCCGCAGGGCTGCGGGATTTGAAACTCCAATGCTTTATGACCTATGTCAATGCCTCCCCTCCCGTCTTCTGCTTCCTTGGAAAGTTAACTGGGTTGTTAGGTGCCCACAACACCAGGGTCATGCGCCGATTCCGGAAGCGGGGAATCAGAGCAGTGGTACAGGAAACAGTTTCCCCAGCAGCTATAGCAGATGAGGAACAGGGCTGCCAGGAAAACCAAGGCACAAATTGTGCAAGGCTTCCGCTCCAGGAGGAAGCTGAGCAGGTAGAAGCCCATGAACATGGAGTGGCTGAACCACAGGGCGGGGTTGAGGGGCTTGGGGATGAGGAGGACGGGCAGCAGCCACTGGAGGCAATACATGATCTCTGCTGGGCAGGGCCTTCGCCAAGGCCGCCGGGCACCGCTGCAGGAACCGACCTAATGGGAGCCAGCGGACGCGGGCGGCTGCCCTCCGCTTTCTTCAACCCTCACTCTCCAGGAGCTGAGCCGCTGTGCAGCCAGAGATCACCAAGGCAGCAGGGATCCTGAAGAGAAAAGTCAACACAATAGACAAACAGACAAAAAACAGAGACAGACAGACAAAAAAAAAAAAAAAAAAAAAACAGGAACAGAATGTATACTTATTTGGGAAAATGGATCATGGTTAACAACAGCAAATGTGAATGCCCATTCCTCCCTGACCACCCATGGAAGTGGACTCCTCTCCAAGTCGCCCTGGGGTGTCTCCCCTGGGCTTCCCAGGGGGCTCCAGGAGAGGGCTCTTCCGCAGGTCTGGCACAGTGGACTGGCTTTGCCTGGGCCCTGCCCAGCAGAGATCATGTATCGCCTCCTGGGGCTGCAGCCCGTCCTCAAGGGGCCCAGACCTCACAATACCGCCCTGTGGTTACTACCTGATGGCCTCCTGCTGTGCCCCCCAAAAAGACAAGATAGGATTCTATAGTATCTGTTTTAGTAGGTGCTCAATGGAGGTATAAAGCAGTTAACAAACAGCACACTGCTGGCAGGAGGTCACAGGCAATGGAGCCTCCCAAACTCCAGGAAGTCACAGCAGCAGCACCAACAAATATTGTGTTTTAAGGTGGCAGCCTAGGCTGAGGATGTCTTTTTCAAATAGCCTAGTGTCATTTTGTCAAAACCAGCTAACTTCTTCGAAAGTCAACGTTAAAAAAAAATCACCATGCCACTTAATCCAAGCCACCTCTCTCAGATCACTTATATATTCCATCTGCCGCTGGCACTGTATAGAACCTGACCTCTACGAGCTTTTAATCAAAATTAATTTTCTATCCACACGGGCAAATGCCAGTTGGCCCCTGTGCCAGGGAGCTTGCTGGAGAGAGGTGTTCTCCAGTGGCGAGCCACCAGTGCGCTGGGGCCACACTTGCAGTCCGTGCTCAGTTCTTCCCGCCTTGCTTGGAAAGGGAGCCACAACCCTCTGGTGGCGGGAGCAGAAGCCCTGCTCAGTGCTCCAGCCGCCTAGTGCAATGCGTACAAAGACCCTTGTAGACTGATGAATACCTACCAGAGCCTGGGGGGAAGGGAGAAGACCGAGATCTGTCCAACAGAAAACTATCCCTGAGAGCATTCTGACCACTTTTCCCGGAGCGCTCAATCTGGTCTTGCCTTCGCATACAAAAGCGCGAATCCCTCCGGAATCCCTCCTACAGTGTAGGCACCGCGTAAATAACCCTTCTGCTCCTAGAGCTCAACGCCCCGGCTCGGCTCCCCACAGTCAACACCACGCTACTAGATCCTAATCTAGGAACGGTAAGAAGTAAGATGCGATTAATCCAGGAAACACGGAAACACGCTCAGAGATTCTCATGAAGCAAAGCACACGGTTTACAATACATCAGATATTAGAAAAAATGTGCCAAGGAATGCAAGCTCTTGGAAGGGGCACCTTTCTTTTGCTCTGTGGGGCAGATTGTTCCTTTCTAAATTAGATTTCCCATTAATGCCCAAAGTGGGTTCTGGCGCAGCACCTGACACGACTAAAACTTGCAGTCTAGGGCACAAAGATGAGGGGGCTCGGCACCAGAGGTTTGCACCCCTCCCCACTGCCAATACGTTATAGTTCCCGACATTTTACACAAAAACTCAAAAGCGAGCACGGCGGAATCTTCTAGAATGGGGCTAAAATGGAACTCAGGAGGCGGGAGTCGGTGTGGAAAGAGCAGGATTACTTTTCCCTCTCCTGGCAAATGAGGAGCACCCCCAACACCCACCCCCTTGTGGACCCCCCCCGAGTGCGCATGCGCAGTCAGGCAGCAGTCGACTACTTAAGGCGCGGCCACCGCGGTTGCGGCAGTGCGCCCAACAGCGGACTCTGAGACCAGCGGATCTCGGCGAACCCGCGGCCGCACTCTCAAGCACCAACCTACCACTCTCGGAACCATGGCGGCAGTGGCGGCAGCTTCGGCTGAACTGCTCATTATCGGCTGGTACATCTTCCGCGTGCTGCTGCAGGTAAGTGTGCCTGGGTTCTGGGAGGCAGAGGGTTCTGGATGCGCACCCTAAACCGGCAAGTCCGCGGCAAATCCGCGTTGCTTTTGCCACCTTCTGTACCCATCCTATTCCGATTGCCGCGATCCCTGCCTTGCCGAGTGCCGCGGCCGGCACCGTGCGCCCCCGCCTGTTCCCTGCGCCCTCCTACTCGCGCAGACCCTTTCCAGTGCGCTCGCGCCCGTTTGGGAACAAAGAGTTGGGGTGCGGCGGGCGCCAGCCGCGGACGATCATCGAGGCTCTTAGCGAACAACGTGGTAAGAAAAGCCAATACACCCAGATTCGACCGTAAGAGGGAGGCGGTGCACTCTGGTTTAAAAGCCGTACAGCACACTTAGTGAAAATTTTTCCGCCTTAAAGTGCGCATTGCGGGGAAATTTCCTTTAAAATATATAGCGCTTGCGGGGATGGGACAAAAATAAGTTAGAAAAAGGTAGTTGGGTGGGGAGGAAGTACTTCGCAAGACAACAACAACAACAAAAAACCCACATCGAGAATTAGAAAAAAAGTAATTCATCAGGGGAAAAATAAAGAAAATGCGCATTGCAGGAAAAATAAATCGGACAAAAGCACTTGGCAAAAAAAATGCACTAGCTACAAAGCGCATTGCAGAAAAAAAATTAAGACAAAGGAGCTAACAAAAAAACGAATCGAACAAAAAGCGCTTTGAAGAAAACAATTAGAGGAAAGGGTTCTTTGCAGGAAAATGGTAGGAAAAAAGCGCTTCCAAAAAAGGACAATTCGATTTTTTTAAGGCAAAGTGCTCTGCATAAAAAGAAGTAAATCAGAAGAAAGCGCTTTGCCCCTAAAATCATTTACCCTAAAAGCACCCTTTGTGAGAAGAATTCTCTGCTAAAGATTTCCCTTTGCCAAAGGAATCGCATATTTCCTTTAAGGTGTTCCTGGAATGCTGCATTTACTGGGTAGGATTCGCTTTTCGAAATACTCGAGGGACACAGCCCATTGCGAGAAGTGAGGTATAACCTAAGTTATGGGTCCAATCAGCTTGCCGCCATGCAGCTCTCAGCACAGTTGGAAAAGCTCCAGCTGCCCTGACTCGTGGACAAGCTGGCCCGTGCCCGCCTCTCTGCCTAGTCGGACAGCCTCTCTGCCTAGTCGGACAGGCGGGCGGGGCAGGGGGGGGCGGGGGGCGGGCATGGCGACACTGTGAAGCTTTGGGTGCTGTGCTCCCCTTTAAGGGTAGGTCCTGGGTCTCTCACTGCAGGTGTTCAGGTACTCCCTGCAGAAGCTGGCGTACACAGTGTCGAGGACCGGGCGGCAGGTGTTGGGAGAGCGCCGGCAGCGAGCCCCCAACTGAGGCCCCAGCCCCCAGCCCTGGGCGGCCATGTCACCAGGTGCTCCTGTGCATCTCGGCCAGCATGGGAGCGAGTGCCGCGCAGGAATGGGGGGTCCCCTGTGCTCTCTCGTCAGAGGAGCACTTGGCAAGGTCAGTGAGGGGCCAATAAGCCCCTGGAGAAGCAGCATCGATAATGACGACAATACAAGAGCCCTTACCCCTTTGCACCGGTCCCATTGCGGGTTGGGGTAGAGGGAGGAGGGGGTATAGAGGGAGCAGACCCTGAGATCTGGGCACAGGCACCACGTTCTGATCTGGACCAAGTGGGGACAGCGACATCCCAGTCCCGCAGCCTCGGCCATGCCAACAGGCCCCACCACCGAGATCCAGACAACCACACCAGCCAGCAGAATGGACATTCCAACAACAACAGCTGAAGCCCTGAACTTTGGTGCAGCAGAAAAGGCACCAACTGTGTGCCTGTGTGGCAAGACTGGAGGGCTCCGGTGAGGGAGGAGGAGGGTTAAGAAATAGTGGGGCCCTCTCATTGACTCTTGCCTGCAGCACATTCATTCCAGCCTTGCTGCCTTTGCTTCCTCTATTCCCCTTTTCCCGATTCCTCTTCCCCCCATCACTGCCTCCCCAGCTCACCCCACCCTAAAGAAATGTCACTTGATTTGGACCTATTCAAGCAGTAAACTAATCCCAGCTTTACTAAAACACCTTCTCTGAGCTCTCAGCCCCTCACTGATCTTGCTTTTCCCTGGTCTCACGCAGCTGTGGTCAATATTGTGGTAATCGCTAACTGTAACTCTCCCACTGACTGTATAAGTGTGCATTAGTTGTGTCTCCCCAGCTAGATTGTAAGCTCCTGGAGGACAGGGACCACCTCTACAAAAAATAAAAATCAGTACCTCCCCCATCGCACAGTGTCCCAGGACCCTGCGGGGTGGTGGAGGCACACCAAAAAGTTGTCTCTCTGTCTTATTTCTCAACTTCACATGTAAGAGTGGACTGATGTGCCCATTTTGGAGTGGATCCATGGCCTGGGAGGAGGTAGGGCCGGGAGGCAACAAAGGGGGCGTAAACCACCCGGAATCTCACACAACTAGTTCCATTGATATTTCAAATTAACATTGCCCTGACATAAAGGACCACTTCCCCTTCCCCAAAGAGAAAGCTGGTCTTGGAATAACAGACCACTGCCCCCTCCCCCAACCCCCCCCACCATGGTGGGTTCCTTCACTTATCCTAGAATAATGGGCTTTGGCATGTAAGGGGGTGATCAGGACTTGAGAGCACAAAGCCTTATTACTCCAGGTCTCAATCCAAAAACACCCCCCCCCCCACCGGGAATGAGCACTGGGGAGGGAGCGCACTGGTTTAGAAAATGAGTATGGGCTACAAGGCATGCTGTGCTGCCTCGCCCATCCTACTTGTTCCTCCAAGCCCTGTAACCTCTACCAGGCCCAATACAGGACATCCTGCTTGGCCCTGCTACTCTCCTGGGTCTCCCTACCTCCACTACCAGGAACCGCTTTCCAGATCAGTCTCCCCATTACTGGGTTCCTTGCTTCTCCCAGCAGTAGCCTCCTATTAGGGGTGCTTACCAGGACCCTGTCCCTGGGCTCTCCCCTGCCATCGGGGTGGGCTGGCTGCTTCACTCCAACTTCTCTCCCTTCTCATTCCTCAGAGCTTTTTACATGGGGTCATCAGCTGACTACTTCAGCAAATGGCCCTGCCGCCTGTTTAGCCTTGTCTCTGGCTCTACATGTCCCTGTCACTACACACCTGTTCTTGGGTCAATACCACGGAAGGGAGGGGGAGAGCCATAAATCTGTCACTTCCTCAAATCCCTTAGTCACAGCTGTTACAAACACTTCTGGAGCACAAAGCACCTGGCCCCTTGAGCCTGATAATGTTCCCTTCTGCTAAAGCAACCCAACCAACAGCCCTTCCAGAGACACCTCTAACTTCAGTTCAGCATTAGGGAATTAGAGGGCTGGAGAGGGAGACCTTGTTTTCGGTATTAAGTTTGTCATCAACTGACCCAGGGGACATATAGTCACTTCTTGCCCCTCACCTTCAGTCCCCTCTGAAAAATGGCTAAGAGCCCCGTGAACTCCAACATACTAGAAATGCTGTCATCAAAGTGGCAACCAGAGCTCATCAGGACTGGGGTGGGAATGTGCAATGAGACTCCAGCTGCCTTAGGCTGGGTGGCTACAGCTTCTACCATAGCCTGAAGGTGAGGCAGGCCTCCGCTTGCCAGGGTGACTCATCAGCAGGCAATGCCCACACCTCCTCCCTTCTGAAGTCAATATTTTGGCAGGCCTCAAGACTGGGAGTTTCTGGTATTCTACTCTAAACTCCAGAACCATGAACATCTTTCAACATGTGTTCTCAATGAAGGCTGCCCCTCCCCTCAGAGCCTTTGAGGAGTGTGCACATAGCCCCACTAATGTCAGTCCAGTTATAAGGTAGTTGAGTTCAGGGAGACAGGCTGCAGCAGCAAAAAGGGTGGGGCTGCTCTGGATACAGCGGCACCCCCTTAGCCTCCCGTGCCGTTTTAAAAGGCAAGAGACTGCCGGCAGCCCCAAAGTTTTCCAGATGATCTTAGCAAAGCCCAATTGTGGGTCTTCTTCCATCCATCATCAGGTCTCTAAATGTGGCATGAGGAGATGACAGACTTTCAGGCAAGGGCTATCCTGGGAGCCGGGACCCACCTGGGTGGACTTGAGTACACAATGTCCATTCCCCTCTATCTCCCATTCCCAAACCCTCATGTTCTGACAGCAAGCATAACCTACCAGAGAATGCAAAAGGAGCTCATTCACTCTATTCCTGTGTGAAGCCATCTGGTCCAAATACACCTTGTTTATAAAAATTTTTCCAGAAATACCATTAAAATGTTTTATTCTGATAGGGAGCAGTGGGACGAGTTGAAATGACTAGATTTTATTGCAAAGCCTTTAGTCCATTGGGTAAATATCCCTCTCCCCTAAACCACCTCCCCCCGACCCCCAAAACAAGGTCAAGGATACAGATGAATTGTGTGAGGACTGGAATGGGACTCCAACTGTGGGACTCTAGTAACAGGTGAAACTCTTTGGACTAATACCCCCAAAAAGATGTTAGTTTTTAAGCTAACAAGTTGAAGTTAAGCCCCAGGAGGGTTTAGGTTCCGTGACTTTCAGAAGTATGGGATGCAAGGTAATATTGCTACATCTACTGTTGGAGTATTTGGATTGTGACGAAGGAGGAGGGTGGGCTGGGGGGACAAGTTTCATGAGCTTCAACTGCAGGACAACAATAGTTTATTACACGTGGGTAGGATGAGAGAGCAGATTTTCTGTGAGCCATTTTCTAGATAGCTATTTTCAAACTGCAGCATAAAGCAAGATTGTGGATTTGGAGTTAGTTCTTCCCCATGACATTTAAACGTGCACAAGCGCACACACATACACAAAACAGTAGTCTAACAACAGTCTCTTTTTCCCCTGGTGACCTCTGACTTCCTCTATATGCCCCAGAGACATGTCACCATCTTCTCTGGGAATGATCCTGTTCACCCTCCCAACTTCACCCTCCCACAGAACTCATACCCAGGCAGGATCCAGATTCCTGAGCATTCCCTGAACAGGAAGTCAGAGAGGCAGGCAACAAATGTTCCTTGGTATATCACACAGTGACAGGCTTGAAATGGAATGCATGTTTCAAAGATAAGAGAACAACAACGAAAGACAGCCAAATCCAGACTTTCAGATTCCTCTTTGAAACATTACAGATAAAATGTTAAACTGGCTTTGGCAGTAATTCTAACATACCAATTTTGGATATGGATTTGATTTGGTCACTGGAAACGGACCAGGACTTGAAATCTTTTAACAGGTTTGTTTCATATTAATGAGTCCTTGATTTAAAACAAACAAACAAAATCTAACACTTGGCAGTAGCATTTAGACTGGAACTTTTTTTTTTTTTTTTTTTGGTCCTGGCTTTGGCGTTGCCCTCCAGAAGGCTGAGGGGATGGTTGGACCAAGTCAGGCAGGGCAAAGAGAAGCTGTCCCCAACACACCAGTACCCTGAAAGGAATAAAAAACGATCCAAACCTATAAATAGAAAGACCATTTCTTTCCTAGGGCAGACCCCAGTCTGTCCCAACATTTAACGTTGAAAATAGACATGTAGGCCTGGAAGGAATTAAAGGTTTGGAAGGGGTAAGGAAAAAGCAACTGTCTTTCATCATCCATTCTTCTTTCCAGGTCATTAGTGTGCCAGGCTGTCTGTTCTTTCAGCTGCCCCTGAGGGCCACTCCCCATATATATTACAAGAAAGGGAACGGTTGTCCAGCCTTCGTGTAAAGTTAAGGGAGAGTAAGAAGCATTCGCGATTCAAAGCCGAGCGTCAACCTGTCGTCCCAGACACCAAAGCGAGGGCCCGCGGCTGGGAGATCCCTCCCTCTCTTCTCCCCCAAGTCCCTTCTGATTGGGGAAAGGAAAAAAAAAAAAGCAACTGAAGTGGCAGGGCCAAAGTGGCATGCCTCTCAGAAGCTGGGCCCGCTGCCATGAGCCCTGGGACCCAAGAGGGGGTGGTCGCGCTCCAGCCCTAGAGCTCTCGGCTCTGCCTGCCCTATTTCGGGAGTAGACAGGCGAGCACTGACCTTGGAGGCCAGAAAGAGAACCCAGGAGTCCTGTGACCCACCCCCAAGCCGGGAAGGACCCTCCCCGAACAGGGCCCAGGCTGGGGCTAAGCAGGACAATCACGTGACACCGGACAGGGGTGGCCCTAGAGTGCGCGGAAGAAAAACCCCAGTGAGGGACGGAGCGACGCCTAAGGTGACCCCGAAGGGACAACATGGCGGCGCGGCCGCATTGAGGGCCTCTTATCCCGCCCCCGAGAGGCCGACGCCACAGTACCTGCGAGCCCTGCCATGGCGCCGCCGCCACTGTCGCCGTCGCTGCCGCAGCCCGTCTCCACCTCAGCTCAACACCAACGCTGCAGGAAGCCGGGGAGACGCCCCCTTCGTCTTCTAGTCGTGCCGGCCAAGGACCCCTTCTAGGGTCGGGCTATCTATAACAGATGCCTGATCATACGACCCAAAGCGAGGTCACCTTTGCCAGATAGTCTCTCGATATACGCATCAGATAACATTTGAAGACTTTGTGAGCGCTTTCGCGGAACTCTGAGGGCTCTAAACTCTTCAAGTTCGAAGACTTTTTAATCAGGCGTAGTTTGGACAGTCCCGAATCACGGGCTTGGTCCCTTCATGCATATGCAGCAGATTGTGATCTTACTCGTGAGAGCAGAGGGGGCGTACCGTAGTCTGTGTAGGTGAGCTATTCCCGAGGCCGGTGTGGATGACCCATGTCCAGGAAAACCTGCTGGCTCAAAGTCCGCCGCCTCCATGGCCCTTTCAACTAAGGGCTAAAGTTCAGGAATGGAAAGACCCGGGCTGGGAACATAGGACCTGACTTGGGTCAGGACCTGATGACTCCCGTTGCCCTGTACCTTGGGGGCTAGCCTCTCGCCCACCCCAGACTCTCAGCTTCCCCGTGTCTGATGAAATGCCTGACACGGTTGTTGTGGGAATTAGCTGAGTCAGTGTACTCATTTATTAGTTAATTAAACCCATGCTTGAGTGCTTACTATGTGAAATTGTGCCAAACGCAAGAGGGTACAGTGGAGGGTGACACAGACACTGTTCTAACCTCAAGACGCGGCCAGTCTAGTTGGAGAGACGGGGGATAAGGTAGAGGCAGAGACAGTCATCATATAATTACCATATGTTAATAACCTTAGTGAAATTTAAGCATCATGGAAAGAGCTGTGGAGATTAAAGAATGTTAGGAAAATACAATGGAGTTATAATGTAGGGTGATTGGTGAGGGTGGTCCCCCCTTGGGAATCTGGCATTTATCCTGAGAAACCAAGGACAATTAGTAGTTGTGCAAGGCAAGAGTGAGAGAAATTTTATGGGTTGAAAGAATAGCTTAGTCCAGAAGTGGAGGTTGGAAAGTGCACAGTGCGAGTGAGAGGTGAGAGAGAAATAGTGCTGTCTAATGAATCTGGATTTTACTTTAAGAGCCGTAAAAAAGCCATTTTCATTAAGGGAATGATAATTGAATTTGGGTTTCTGAAAGGCCACCTTGGCTGCATGACCTGGAAGGTATTTCAATGTGGGGAGACCAGTTGGAAGGTGACTGTTGCAGATTTCTAGGTGCAAAGTAATGGTGACTCATATAGAGTGATGGCTTGGGGAAGTGGGAAGTAGAGGATTTAATATTGGATATGGATGAGTGCTCAGGCATCAGCAGTAACACCTAGATTTTTACCTTGAATATGAAGGAGTGAAAGAACCCTTGACTAAGGTGTAAAGCATGAAGAAGGATCAGATTGAGGGGGAAGAGCAAGAATTTGGCTTTGAGAAGGTAAGTTTGAAATACCCTGGCAACATCTTGGTGGAGAGGGTAAGTAGACAGTTTTATATGAGAATGGTGCTAGGGATACATATTTAGATAATGTCAACACACAGGTGATATACCATGGCACTGGATGAGATTCCAAGGGAGGGGACGTAGATAGAAAAGCAGGCATAGGAAAGCAGAGTCAAGAAAGGATGCCTCAGGACAATGATTAGGGGAATAGGAGACCAGGTAGACATCGGACCCCAGAGAGGATGTTTCAGAGTGTGAACACTCAGTGGGGTGACTGCTGTCGAGGACAACAATGGCAGCAATGTGTTTGGCTACAGGGAGAGCTATTGGACTGTACCCTTTAATGTTACAAGTTCCAAAAGAACTCTAAGTTAATTGGCTTAAAAATAAGTAGACTGCCACTCAGTGGCAGGATGAGTGACTTGTCAATGTCGTCAAGGACATTCCATCTCAGGTTCATTCCATCTCTGCTCTGTTGACCATTGGTTGGTTGTATGTTCATGGTAATAAATGGACACCCCAGTTCCTGGAGTCAAGTATGCATCCAGGAGATGTCCAGTCCTTCTCTAGCTGAGACTCAAACACTAGATGTGGCCTTTCACCATCTTGCTGTTTATGGTCTAAGTGGTCAATGCATCCCCATCAGGAATACCCAATATCCAACACTGGAGCAAAAGGAGAGTCTTAGTGGAAATTCTTGCTTATAAAAGGAGCAGGGGCAAAGCGGCAAGATATGAAGCAACTAAAATTTTTGCATACTACAGTGAGAGAAGAACTTGGTAGAACCACTCTGGAAAACTGACCCTTTCTAATAAATCTAAACATACTCCTACCCCACTCTGCTATGACCTAGAATTTCTACTTGTAGGTATTCATTCCAAGGGAAATAAGTGCCTGTGTCTACAAAAAGACCCATGCAGGAGTGTTCATAGGAAATTCGCTCATAATTCAAAGTAGAAATAGTATAATAGGAGAACCAATAAACAAATTATGACATGTTCATCCAATGGGATACTATGTTTTATATATAAAAGTCCAAAATACTGCCATATTTAGCACCATGGATTAGTCTTATATACAGTATATATATTAAAAGAATCCATGTGCATGAGTCCATTCATAACAAGTTCAAAGGCAGGGAAAACTAACCTGTAGTGACAGAAATCAGACTGGTAGTTTTCTGGGTCAGAGGATGAGTAGAGGTGAGAAAGAAGCACGAGAGACTTTCTGGGGTGCTGAAAGGTACATCTTAATCTGATTGGTAATTGATTACGTTGGCAAAACTCATCAAACTGCACTTTAAGATTAGGGAACTTCATGTCCTTTATGTGTGTTGTGCCTCTGGAAAAAGAAAATGTAATAAAAGAGGAAGGAGTCCTGTCAATCCATGGCAAGTGATATATGCTGCCGAGTAAGAATCAGAAGGTCTCTTGATGGGACTTTGCCTTCCAGTAACCTTCCTGCCATATCTGGGCATTGACCACCCTTTCCTCATTGGAGCCCCAGAAAACTGGAGAAAGTGATGCAGGGCCTCTCATTCACATGGGCCTGACTCCTGCCCAGCTGGTTCCCTCCTTCTGTATCCACAAGACTTTCTTATACTCCAAGCTCAGTTCCAGGTGGTAGAAATGACACCAAAACTGGCCTCTGAGAAATCTGTAAGGTCTTTCTCTCTTTAAAACTTTGCTCAAGAGCCCTCAGCAGAAGCTAAGGCTGTTGCAGCTTGCCACCATCCACAGATAGCTGAGCTCACCCCTGACTCCTACTCTTTGACTTCTCACTTCTTAAGTCTAATCCATCCTTCTTGAATCCCCCTTCAGGTCTTTTCTGTCCCCGCTGCTAAAGCCTTGGTCCAGGCTACCATCTTCTCTCCCCTGGACCCTTTGCCAGCCTTTTCATTGGTCTCACTGTCCTGTTTTACCAAGAGCCAATGTCCTCCACATAGCAGCCAGGTTGATCTTTCTGAAATGGCCCTGTCACTCACACTTTCTTTTGAGCAGTATTTTCACCTGTCAAGTCTCTCTAATTATCACAGTTGCTGATAAAATGCTGCCTGCTCCATGAGACATTCCTATTCATTCCATAAACATTGAGCACCTAAAATATACTAGCCATTGGTAGGCATGGAGGATTGAAAGTGAATAAGACAAATGCCATCCACAGTTTGAGAAGATGGGTAGTTAAGCAATGCCATTGGGTGTATGCTTCCTTTATCTGTTAACTCCAACTAGACTGTGAGCTCCTTGAGGGCAGGGCTCATTTTGGGGTTATTTCTTGACCTCAGAGCCCAATATGGACCTGGCAGAGAGAAGGAGTCAGTAACTATTGAATCAATGTGTGAGAGAAAGGAAGGGAGGAAGGGAGGAAACGGAAGGGTAAGCCAAAGTCCTTCTGTTTACCTTTGCCCTCTAAGCCTCCAATTTAGCTGATGACTAGATTCATGGAATTTAGTTGCAACTACGTGGCAAACTTGGGCTAAATGATGAAGAATAGGGGAAAAGTTTGTAATTAATACGTTGATGGTGTGGGAAAGTAGACGTGATTTTGTGAAATCACGTCTACTTTCCCATACCATCACTCCATTTGACATTCCATTTTTTCAAAAATAAACATTTTCTTACTAAGACTTAGATTCAGAAAATTTAACCTGTAATGGAAGAATTGTTATTTAAATCACCAAGAAAGCCATGTGCTATCAAAAGTTTTAAAAAATAATGAGAAACATTGTAAACAAGGTGACCAAAGAATGAAGTGAACTGAAACAGCACACACTGCAATGAGTATGCCAGGGTTTTAATCTTACTCTGTATTTACTGGCTGCGTGTCCTTGAGCAAGTCTCTTTGTGCCTCACTTTCCCCATCTATAAAAGGAGGGGGGCACTAGAATCTTCATCATGTGGTTGTTTTTGGGAATTCAGTGAGGGTATATTTCATAGTGCTTAGTATAGCACCTGTCACGTAGTTAACACCTATTATTACAAATGGATGAAACAGTCTATTCGCGAATTGTGAGAGGTCCCCTGCCAACTATGGTCCTTAGTAAGGCAGGCCAAGTGGGTTCAAATCCCCATCTGCTTTCACGACCTTGGCAAGTTTGTGCCGACGGTGGCCTCAGTTTTTCCAACTTGAACCCATTGGTTCCAGACTGCTAAGGCCCTCTTCACTTGGGAAACAAGTGCTGCTATTTTAGTCAAGTCTGTGGCGACACCTAGTGATAGTATGGGGAAATCCCTAATGTTCTTAATAAGCTATCAACCTATTAATGATTCAAATAATGATATATTAAATTCTTACTATGTGCCAGATACAGTGTTACATGAACTGTCTTAGTTAATTTTTTATGTTCTGTAAGGTATAGAGAAGTGGGAATGAAGGTTCAGGAAGATAAAGTCAGTTGCTTAAGGCTACACAGCTGTAGGTGATAGGGCTGACTTTGAATCCAGGCCAAATGGACCAGAAAGCTCCATTATGTCAAGCCTCTAGGTGAATCCTGGGGAAATGTGAAAAATCATATTCCTATATCATACTGAACATGAAAATAATCTACAGCTATTTTAAGGAGGATAAATGAGGCTTACACCCCCATGTTTAGCTAGCTGTTACATGTCTTTCTAGAATCCTTTCCAGGGGGCCAAGTCCATCTTAGAAGATTATGAGATCCTACTAAGGACTAGCTATGAAGCTTCCAGATCCCAGATGTCAATCATTCATCCTGATAGCAAACATTTATTGAGTATCCATTATAAACCAGGCAGCATGCTAGGCTCTAGGGATAGAGCAGTGAGCTGAGAGAGTCCCTTACTTCACTGAGCTCATAGTCCAATGGCAGAGAAACTGGACATGGAACTTGATATTATAAGCATGTCACTGTATGATGGAGAAGAATAATAATAGAGAGACCTAAGTTAATCTGGGGGTGGCCAAGGAAGGCTTGCTGGAAGTGGTAACATTTAACCCACTTGAGGGTGAAGAAGTTTCTGGGTCATGAATATGGGTAAAGGCAGAGAGAACAGAGGCAAAGAGAAGAGAATTTGAAACAGCCTAGAGGTGAGCGATGGAGGCTGTTTCAGAGAGCAAAAGCAAGTCAATGTGGTTGGGTCACAGAGAAGGGGGGCGGGGAGCGACCTTGGTCATGGTCATATCATGACCACAGAGGGTCTTATAAGTCAAGGGTATGAGTTTGGATTTTATTCTAAAATAATGGAGAACCATGGAAGGCTGTAAGCAGGAGATTTGGATTTTTAAAAGCTCCCTCTAACTGACGTAAATGGAACGAGCAGGAGAGGAAGTTAGGAGGCCAAGTGTCTGGGTGCATTTGATTGAGGGTGAAGGCAATGGTGATAGAGGGAGGTGAGCTAATTTGTGGCACATTTTGGAGGCCAGCTGTTGGGACCTGCTCCTTGCTTAAAAGTGAGGGGATAACAGAAGGAACTGAAGATGATTCTTGGGATTTTGCTTTGAATTCAGTCTACCCCAGAGGGTAGAAATTTTGTTTTTGTTCTGAGTCTCAGATTATTCTGGGTGATTTCCCCTGACACAGGGAAGGAGAAGGTAATGGATGCTGAGAAAGGCGCTGTCCTGTCCAGTGTGTAGGTTTGTGCTCATGGTGCTTTCTGAAGAATCAACACAAGGAAAAAGGAAGTCAGATTGCTTCTCAATAATTAGTCATGCAAAAGAATCCACTTGACTTTTCCATGGAGAAGCCAGATGGGCCTGCATATCCATTAGCATGAGAAATTTCTTTCTGGCCAATGAATCCACTGAGGTGGGAATTTGAGAAATGCAGGTTGATGTGACAGTGAGAAAAGGATGTAGAGACTGACCAAAAGTTCCTGCCTAGGATACAAAGTTTATATTTCTTTGGTGGAAAGCAGTACAATTTCAGCTAGTTTAAGTAAAAAGGAAGTCTTTTTATTTAAAGCCTCTTGGGGCTCACAGAATTGAGAGGCAATTAAAGATGCACAATTGGAAGCACATGAATCTGGGAGGTTTCCCTCCTGTCTCAGGGCCTTTATAACATGCTATTTCTTGCCCTTCTTCACATTGCTGACAAGTTCAAGCTTAAGGTCCTCACTTTACTGTTGCTTCCTTAGAAACACTCTGGTTTTCTAGATGAAGTTGATAGATGCTATCCCAATAACAAGTGCTCTTCCTTTATAACCCTTCACAAATTGTCATTATATACCTATTCATTTGGTTATTCATCTGTTTTTCCTGGTAGACTCTGTGCTCCATGAGGGCAGGGACTAAGTCTCAGTTGGTCCCTGTTGTAATTCAGAGCCTAGGACAGGGAGGAGCAGACAAGGTTGTGCTCAGTGGCTGATGACCAAAAATGTTTATTTCTTGCTCGTGTTGCATGTCCATCATGACTACTTGTGCTTCTACTTTATATTGTTTGACTCTGGGACCCAACCAGATGGAGCAGCTTTGATCTGGCAGGAGCTGGTTGTGACTTACCTGTGTGTGTCAAGCCCCTAGATCAGGACTAGACTAAAGGTCAATGTAGCTTGAAATTGATTGAGTGGGATTGTTATGAGGTCCTGGCGGGGAGCAGAGGTTAGTCCTAAGACTCAGCTGAGTGGGAAAGTCATAGACTTTCCCTCTAGAATCTTTGTCACACATGCCTCTTATAGCCTCCCAATATTAAAGCTGAGTTTTAGAAAGATTAAGCAACTTTCTCAAGGTAACACAGCTAGAAAGTAGCATGGAACATAGAAAAGTGGTTAAGAACATAGACTTTAAAATAAAAAAGATGAGTTCAAATACTCCATCTATGACAATAAAACATCAGCATAAATAATGATGGTGGTATATTATTTCCCACTGAAGAAAATAAAAATGCATGAGTTTGTACTGTTAATAGAGAAATAAATGGGAGAGAAGGGAGAGCTATTCCTTACAACAGAATGCCAACTAATAAATATAAAATGGATAATGGAGTTACCAAATCACTATTTTGCAATCCTAATAACAATATATATGAATGATAAGTAAATATGAATAAGACGCATTAGTGGATGCTAAAATTATTGGGTAAAAGTTGGATAAGGAACAGAATATTTGTAGTCTCAAAGTACCTCCTGCCAAGTAGCTTACTAATTACAAAGGGAAAATGATAACTATAGTGAAGAAACCTGCAGACCCTACCTTAACCCAGTGATCAGCGTTAACATTACAGTTGATAGGATAAACTGATATATGTGCCTCTCAGGATGTAACAAGGAATACATCACTTCTGTGGTCTTTCTGCCCAAAGTAGGACTTTTGATCACATTCCAACTTCAGGTCTTGAAACTGCCCAGTAACTGAGCTCCAGCCCCTCTCAACTATGGGCCAGAAACACTTCTGCCCACCCAGAGGCCTGCCAGAAGACACATCATCTGAGTTTTTGAGGTAGGCCTGCTGACTCTGAGTCAACTGTGGATCTTGAAGAGACTCCTTATTAACCTCACTGGGTAGGGTTGGGCATAGACCAAGGCTGAGATGGCTGAGTCAGAGGGCTACTTCAGGGTCCACACCTAGGATTAAAAACTTCAGGCTTGTCTTCAGGGGCACAGCCTTGGAGGTTCCAGGCCCTCCCAACCTACCAGCCCAAGGACCTGCCGGGAGCCACACCTGCCCAAGTCTTTGAGGTAAACCTGCAGACCTCAGACAACTTCAGATTGTTAAACAGCCCTGTAACTCAGTTCCAATCCCTCACAACTGTTGTCCAGTCTACACAGGAACCTGGTGGGAGGCATACTTAAGACAAGCCTGCAAACTTTAATCCTGGCTGTGCACCCTGAAGCAGCCCTCTGACTCTCTTCCAGCCCTCTCACCCTTGGTCTGGACCCAATCCTTCCCATTCAGGGACCCACCCAGTAACCATCAGGAACCCTCCCAGGAATCTGCACACCCATCTGCGCATCTAGTAACAGATCATTTGTGGAACCTGAAGCAGAGTCTTGTCTTAGCTCCAGCCCTGATCAAGGTCATGGAGGCCCTTTTATCTGGGGATCAGACAATCCAAGTCCATGTGAGCCCCTGATAAAAAGGCCCACAAGTCATAGATCCTACTGCATATCCAGCACATCACCTGCCTCTAGCCCCACTCAGGTGCAGTCCAGGAGATCATGCCATTAGCCTAGGGACCTGCTAGGAGAAGGTTTTACCTGCTGAAACCAGTCTATGAAGAACCAGTGTTAATTCCTTCAAATGCACAGACACCAATGGAAGACTGCATGGATCATGCAGAATCAGGCAAATATTCCACCACTAGAGAAAACTAGTTTTCTGAAAACTAGGTTTTATTTAAAGTAACTTTAATTTAAATTTTTATTTAAAACAAATTTAATAATGCTTCAGTAACCAGTCAACGAATTGAAAGTCTATGAATTGCCTGACGAAGAATTCAAAATAATCATCTTAAAGAAGATGATGAATTACCTTAGAGAAAAATAATCATCTTAAAGAAACAAGAGAGCTAAACAAAATCAGGAAAATGGTGGGTGCATAAAATGAGAAGTTTAATAAAGAAATAGAAGCTATTTAAAAAGAACTGAACTGGGCACGCTCCCAAAACATGGCGGCGAACAGACGCTAGGATCAGGCTCTCCTACAAAAAATCGATTTATGGAGAAAAATATCCCTAACTTTGAGAGCTGTCTCGAAGAGAACCGGATACCCTACACAATACAATCGACCCCGGGGGTGCTTTGGACTTAAAAATAAACTGAAGAGTCGGAGTAAAGAGAAGAGAGGGGACATCCCACACAAAGGAGGAGCAGAGAGGAGAGA
>PVIJ01015780.1:0-35086 GCA_004024925.1 Scalopus aquaticus
ATAACAATAAAAATATATATTTAAAAAAAAAAAAAAAGGAAGTTCATGCTATTCAGAAAAGAGGAGTAATTAACCTGGTCTATGTTAACAAACAAACTTGCTTCTAACAAAAAAATTTCAAGATGACATCTAAAGTCATGTGGACAAGTTACTGAGACTCTCACATGTATACAAAAAATGTATATGGTATTAAGTTTATGAGTTTTTCTTGCTTTTATCAGTCTGTCTAGTGCTTGCCTAACAAAACTTGGTATATGGGATTGTTACAGTTGCAGCTCTATAATTAACTTAAAATTCCATTTCTAAGAAAACAATTGGTGTCTATTTTAAATTTGTTCTTTTCATCATTATTTAAATGGTTAAGTTTTGCTGAGTTTAGTAAGGAAAATGTGTTGACCATTTAAAGACATCTTACATAAATTACTGAAATTTCAGGTTTACTTGCTTCTTGTTGTAAGGAAACTAAAATTTAATGTCATCTCACCTAAAAAATGAAAGGATGTGTTTGTGTAAGTTGTCTAGTCTGAAGAGATGATAGTATAATAGCTATTACAATGTCTTACAATCAAGAGATTAAAAACTAGAATGTAATAATTCCAAGTGCAAGTAAAGTGGTGCATTTAATAAGGAAGAAATGTACTGGAAATGGATATTTGGAAGGTCCTGAAAAGATTTTAAAGTAAAATGGTTATCTTTGAAATGAAATGGTATGAAAAAACAAGAAAGCAAGTGTTGAAGGTCTGAGAGAGGGATTTTAAGAAAAGAAATTTTGTGTGCTCAAATGACTTGCTATAAAGAGATTTTGGTTAACTTAAATAGCAGTAGTGTACCTATGTAGCACCAAACTAGTCCTTTTTGCATATCAAAATTAAGGTGTTCTAAAATTGCTTCCTGTAACAAACTAAAGACTGTTTAGGTAATCTAAAAATCTAAAAATTTTGGTGCTCTTTTACCTTCAGTTTACTTGAAAAAAACCTTATTCTGTCAGCATTGCTGAAACTCATCAAAGAAATAGATCTACTCTTAAAAATCCTTGTCCTTAAAAATCCTCTGAGTAATTAGGTATTGGAGGAGAAGAGCAGGAGCAGCAACCAAGGGGGGCATTGAAAAGAGGAGGCGTAACTATGGCATTTATCTCAGACCCCTGATGGGAGGCCAAGAGGCCTCAGAGTACACAATGTGCTGCCAGGCCTGAACTGGGGAGACTCACAGTATGGATCAGGGCGGTTCAGAGAAAAAGTACTGACAGATGCCCTTCTGAGTTAAGTGGCAGAGCCGCTTCTAGCCAGTTAGAACTGGGAGAGAAGAACAGGGAATAAAGTATAAAAGAGAAAGCAAAAGTAAAAGCTGTGCACCAGCTGCCCGGCACTCCTTGCTTCTGTGTCATTATCTCATCCTGCTCTTTGTCCCGACAAAGTATAGTTTGTTAACCCTGTAACAACTTCATTCAAAAATGGTAAAGTTTTTGTCTTAAAGGGACTCTTATGACACCTGCTAAAATTGTTTTCATTGTGAAAAATAAACTGTTACAGGTCAACCCTGATATGCAATGGGTTGCCTGATTGTGGATTTGCACCTGTGCGCTTAAAGAAAAGGGGGGCTTATGATAAGACTCAATTGCAGGCACACACAAAGGGTTAATAAAGCGTTTATAAAAGGGTTAATAAAAGGTCAATAAAGGGTTTATTTACAAAAGGAGGGGTAAATGAAGAAATGGGAAAAAAAGAGAGTGATAAATTGGCAAATGTGTCCCAGCAGTACTGCTGGGCTGGAACTCCTAATGGCACGGGGTAGCTTGGCGAGAAGCCAAGAGACCCCCAAGGCCCACATGTCTGGTTATATACTAAACCTGGCTGCTTAACTATACCCCTCAGTTCCCAGCATCCTCCCTTCGGTGATGATGACTGTAGGGTAGGCAGAAGAGTTATCAGGGTTTTCCGCCTACCCCCTCGATGATGGGACTGTAGGCCTAGGAGCGTTCCTGATGGTGGGCACCTGAAGAAGGGCGTGGCATAGTGTAGCATAGCGTGGCTTTATAGGCGCGCACGCGGGGGCAGACGCAGAGAGCATGAGGAAGGAGAGCATGGCAGCAGCGGTGAGAGCACGTGGCAGGAGTGGCAACGGCCAGGCCCCGAGATGCCACCAGAGAAGGTAAAGATTTGTAGGGGGCTGGGAAGCCTGCTAGCCTTCTGGCCCCCCGGCCACCCTACCTGCCTTGTACATAGTTGCCTTGCTATGAAAGATGATTAAAAGCCTGCCAAAGCCACCGAGGTCTCCAGAACTCATCCTTTGCTTGTCTGCATGAATCATAGATAGGGAAGCTGCACTGGTGCCAGGCTGGCACTGTAGGCTGGCACGACAATGACATTAAGGGATTTGTAGTTCTTGGTATCTTGGCTCTCTTTGGTCTGAGGTGGGGGTGGGGTCCATCAACCTATCTGTGGAGTTTGTTCCAGATGTCTTATTTCCCCCAACAAAACTGAGTCAGTTTAGGTTTATTAATACCTCATAGTAAGTATTCTCACAAAATTGTTACGCCTTTTCAACATAAATGTAAACTAATGAGATTGTTCTAAAAATACATATTCCTTTTTAATAGCTAATATCTTCTTGGAGGTCCCTAACACTGTTGTGACCCCAAGAGGGTTCACAACCCCAAGACTGGCCATTGAAGCACGGACCATATGATTACCTGCCTCCTTCAAGGCATAAAAAGGGCAATTGTTAAGCCAGTCAATCATAAAAGAACAGAGGGAAGTTACTCAGAAGCCCAAAAATCCTGCATCATTTCAGGCTAGACTTGCTGAGGCTATGAAAAGGTAGACGAATCTAGACCCAGAGACTGTAGAAGGATGAGCATTTTAGTGGTCTCTCATTAGCCAGTCTTGCCTTGACATCAGGCACAGGCTCAAGAGACTGAATCAAGGGCCTAAGACCCTTTTACACGGCCTTCAAGGCCTGCAGTGACGTGGAGGGGACTAGCTAGACTAAGAAAAAGAAAGGTAGAAAGACAAGAGAAGGGCCTATATGGCGGTTGCCATTGTCAGTGCCCTGCCACCTCAGACTCACCCAAGGCCCCATGTGCCCGAGGGCATTCGGTACTTCAACCTCTTAATGGGCTGCCAGCCTGCTTCCACTGCCAGAAAAGAGACACCTCAAGTCACAAGTGTCTAAGGAAGCTGTCCCCAGGACCAGAGATAAGGACAGTAAATTCTAAGTGCCAATCAGACATACTCCAGAGATGAGGTCAGAGGTCCAGGAGGGCTAATGGGGCCAGTAAATTTTAAGGCTAAAATTTAAGGCTAATTGGGACAGTAAATTTTAGGAGACCTAGAACAGGGGAGGTAGAAAAAAAAAACTCTAAGAGCTGGGAAAATGGGCACAACTGCCTGGAGGAGTGTGGCCACTGGGAGAAAGAGCCAATCACAAAGCAGGATGATGAGATTTTAGGATAGAGGGGAAATGGCTTAAATGCCCCTAGACAGGGGCCCACAGAGGCTTCCTTGCCCCTCCCAAGTGCAACATACTTGCGAGTCCTTGCTTTTTTCCTGTAAGTAAACTTTTCTTTACTTTTTAAAAATGGTTTATTTATTTATTTATGCATACAAACTGGGGTGTAGGCCAGAGATGTGTGTAGGGGGGTGAGAGGACTCACCAGAGACAGAGTGGGGAGCAGAACAGGTGGATCTACTGAAATACACTGCTGAGGGGACCAGCGGGCGCAACAAGAGAGGTCTGCTGCGCCATGTGGGAAGCTCCCGGGCTGGGTGTCAAACTGGTCCTACAGTGACTCTGGATAGCATCATAGTGCTGCAACTTAACCCATTGCGCCACCAGGGAGGCCCCTTTTCTTTACTTTCTTAAAGTTTTTTTCTCTCTCCTGACTTATCTAAAATGTCTGCGAATTCGTTTTTCTGGCTTTGTGGGGCAAGAACCCATGGTGGTTCAAGGGCTAATAGTGTTCACTGGCTTCAAGAGTAAAGAAGGACTAGAAGCCCCAAATGCCTTGGGAACCTCAAGAGGGATTTCACCCAAGATACAGGTGCCGCAGACCAGTCTGATAGTGAGACATTGGCATGGACCTGACCCCCGACAGCCTGGCTTCTAAGAGCTCTCAGTCTGAGCGTCTTTATAAGACATTCTTTTGGGGGGAAAAAGGACATCTGGAACAAACTCCTCAGATAGGTTTATGGACCCCACCCAACCTCAGACCAAAGAGATCCAAGACAACAAGGGCTACTAATCCCTTAATGTTCTCATCACCGAAGAGAGGATTACTGGGAACTGAGGGGTGGAGTTAAGCAGCCAGGTTTGGTATAGAATCAGACTTGTGGACCTTGGGGGGCTCTTGGCTTCTCTCCAGGTTACAGCGTGCCATTGGGGGTTTCCAGCTCTTTGGATCTAGTAGGGCACATTTGCAGATTTCTCTCTCTCTCTCTCTCTCTCATTCACTTTTTTAAATTCCCTTCCTTTTACAAATAAACCTTTTATTAACCTTTTTTGTGAGTGCCTGCAATTGATCTTATTATAAGTCTTTTTTAAGCACATGGATGAGAACCCACTGTCAGGCACCGCATTGTATATCAGGTTGCCCTGTAATACTTAGATCACAAAATGTAAAATCCAAGCAGGTATCAGACTCTGCTGTAAGGAGTGTCAGGAACACAGACCAGGGGTAAAGATATGGAGACTGAGGGCCATTGTAGAATCTCAGGCACCTTTCAAATTCTGCATAGTTATTAACATCAACAGCAAACAAACCACTCCTGGAAGGAAAGACCCCCCTCCCAAAGAGAAGACTGTATCAGTACAATCTCTGCACTGGCTCAGGGCAGCTGTCCTTCTGCCCACCTGTGACTATGCAGGTGTCCTTTATGGCAACTCTCTGTTCCTCTGCAGGGCAGTAGCCTTCCTGCCTGCCTGTGACCTGTTCCAGGCCGGGGCTTCTCTCAGCAGAGGCAGCTCTCCTCAGGGCTGCCTGCCTGCCTGCAACCACGAAGGCCTCCCTTAGCAAACCTGTCCCTTTCGGGGCAGAGCTTCCTGTCCGCTTGTGTCTATGCAAGTGCCCTTTAGTCTTCTGTCACTTTCCCTAATAAACCTGTCCTTTTAAATATAACTAGTGTCTCTGTGTCATAGAGAAACTTACCTGGGAAATTTGCCATGTGCCAATGAAAGGGAAGCTCTGGTGAAACTGTTACAGGGCAGGAAAGAGGCACCTCCGAAACCCCAGACCTGCCCTGTTCTAAATGGGTTCTGCCATCTGCCTCATCAATACAAAACATGTAGGACCTTTTGTGGAAACAGACTTTAATACAACTAGAAAGGACAGGGAAGACAAAGAATATATTTTCTAAGTCAAGCACCCGATGCTAACCAACTCCTTGTGGGTAAAAGTCCACCCAAACGGGATTGGCCCAAAGCAAGTCTCGAAAGCCTGCCACTAGTCTGGAACAGCTTTTGGCAGGGACCCACACATAAGGGTCAGAAACAGCCAGACAATTCTGGGAGGAACCAAAATACCTTTCGGCAGGGACCCATGCAAAAGGGTCAGAAACAGTCAGACGATTCTGAGCAGAACAGAACATAAAACCAAAATCAACACAGCCATCGTCAACTTCCCCACCGTCTCTCACCCACATCTATTTCAATCAGTCCAGGCCAGTGCAGCTTCTTTACAAGTCTCTCTGCTCCTTGGGCCTCTTCTGGCTTCCATCCTTCTTCTGTCTCCTCCTGTCTTCTGTGTGTGTGTGTCTGTGTGTCTTCTCAGTCTGACCTTTCTTCTCAGCTTCTTATATCCTGCTCAGTTCCACCCTGCCTTGGGCGGGACATGGAACCTGGGACCCACCCTTTCTCCTGGGGACCACCCTGTTACAAAACCTTTCCCAGAGTGAACCCAAGGACCCCACTTAAACCCATCAACTCCAAAATGACATCAAAGTCCAGCACCTTAAATTATCCATCCCCTCGTGGGTAAATATCCAGCCAAACAGGGTTTGGGCCAAAATAGGTTGGCCCAAAGTAGGGTCTGTGAGGCCCAAAAGCTGCCACAAGTCTAAAGCACCTTCTGGTGGGGACCCATAGGAAAGGGTCAGAAACAGCGAGATAAGTCTGGGAGGAAACGTGCAAAATCAAAATTAAGATCGGTGTTGCCATTGTTAACCTCCTCATGGGTGTCTCACCCACGTGTGTTTTAACCAGTCCAGGACCAAATAGTAAGTACAGCTTCTTCACATGTCTCTCTGCTCCATGTGCCTCCTTCTGTTACAGGGCAGGGAGTGGGGCAGCCCAGAATCCCCAAACCTGCCTGCTCTAAATAGGTTCTACCATCTGCCACATCAAGACAGAACATATAAGGGGCCTCCCCGGTGGCGCAGCTGTTAAGTGCTGCGCTGTGGAGCTGTCGGCAGTGGCGACACGAGTTCGAAGGAGTTTGACTGAGTTCCACGCCTGGCAGGGGAGAATCCCACATGGTGCAGCAGACCTCTCCTGCCTTGCCCGCTGCTCCCCTCAGCAGTGTATTTCTGATCTGCCTGTTCTGCTCCCCACTCTGTCTCTGGTGAACCCTCTCGTCGCCCCACGCCTCTGGCCTGTACCCCAGCTTGTATGTATAAATAAAAAATAAATCTTTAAAAAAAAAAGACAGAACATATAAGACCTTTAGTGAAAAGAAACTTTAATACAATTAGTGTGCAATGCAGAAAAGACAAAGAATATAGTTTCCAAATCAAGCACCCAAAGTTACTCATCCCTCATGGGCAAAAATCCACCCAAATGGGACTGGCCCAAAGCAGGTCCTAAAAGCCTGCCACGAATCTAAAACACCTTTTGGCAGAGACCCATAGAAAAGGGTCAGAAACAGCCAGACACTCTGGGAGGAAAGCTTCACCGCAAGAGCCTCCCAGAACAAAGTCTGAGAAAAAGAAAATGAGTCTTTTGGCAAATCTGGGGGTTTTCCCATTCTAATGCAATAAGAGGATACCTGATAGGTGTGACTTGGAAACAAAAGGAGCATCTTCAAAGAGGGCTAGGAGAGCCTGTGGCTTTTCCAAATAGGCCAGAGTGTGATGTTAATGACTGGGGCCCTGAGGTATCTCGGAGGGGAAGCTGTAGGGATGGAGCAGGGACATTGGCCAATTGGAGGGCAGGGTTGAGGGGTTTCAGGCACTGGCAGGAGTGGGGCCCAGGGCCATGAGAGTTGACAGGGATATAAGGAGGCTGCAAGTCATCTTCAGGGGGTACCCTGATGGATGAGTGGTAGTGGCCACTGAGGACTGTGGAGGCCACGCACAGTGAGGACCTCACTGTTTTCCTGGCCTATATATACTGCAAATGTGGATCCAAGAGGGTCGGGTCTGAGGGATAAAAAAACTGGTCAGTGTGGCTTGGGGAGCCTGTCACAATTTTCCACACAACCAGAACTGTGGGGATGTTGAACGTTCCTTCTAGAGGCCAGTTTATCTGGAAACTAGGCCACTCTCATGGCGCAAGAATTGAAGTGTTTTTGTTTTTTTTTGTTTGCTTGTTTTGTTTAGGGGTTAAGGCAACCCCATAATCCTCGTGGAATCCCCTTTTAAAATTTTTGACTGTGCATTAGAGAACCATAGGTTTGCTCTGAGTCCCTCCCATTGTGTTTGGTGTCACGACAAGAGGAAAAGGAGACACACAAAGGTGATTGTCTGGCGTGAGACTTTCAGGCACGCGTTAGTGATGGCGAGCCCGTGGAAGCCCTAGGGTTGGCTGTCCCACCAGTGGGCTAGTCACCATTATGCTGCCACATAATTGCAGTTTCAGCCCACTCAGTCTCCAAAGCCACAACCGTGGAGATTTTGCACACACACACCAATCAAAAACAGTCAGTCATTCAGAGGTATCACATTTCACACCCACAAGAGTTCCTAACTGGTCCCAAAAAAGGGATCCAATATAGAGTACCGACTAGGGATAAGGAAGGTGACCCAAGGATGCTTGCAGGAGGCTTGACCTACGCTGACAACGCTCCGTGTAAAGGAGGTGGAAAGCCCCTCCCTGGAATAGCCTGCTGGTGCTGTGTGTCCTTGGAAGTCTCTCCCTGTCTCTTGAAATGTATGCTCTGAAAAATAGCTTGGGCAGATAAACACTAAGTAGGAGATTAGGCACAGCTGCGAATCCTGTGGACACCCCTTTTGTCTTGGTGAGAGAACCTTTGCCCACCTCTACATTTTAGCTTGACCAGCAGGAACTCTGAGTGCCAAGACAATATCCTGAGAACAAGGAGGGGTGGGGAATCCACAGGGAGGCCCTAGATATTCTTTTCTAGAGAGAGGAATAAACGTGTGCTGTGGTCTGCAGGAAGGTTGGTGGGGGATGGGGCAAAATTGGGAGAGAAGCAGAGGGGCCACTGATGTCACTATGAGTGGAGGTGTGTGTACCATGTAGCCTGAGGCCACATTAGCAAAGACACTGTCTCTAGAACAGGGAGGTGATCTACACTGATCATTCATAAACTGATCATTGTTGATGCAGATGTGTGACGGGCTATTTTTCATCTTGGAAACCTCAATGAACTAAAACAGGCCCAATTTGCTGGCCTGTGGAGCATGTGTCCTGGTGGGAAGGGGAGACTGTAGACTGTGATAGTAAATAAGGCAAATGTTTCTGAGAAGTGAGTAGTGTTGTGGGACGGTGATTCAGAGTCAGTGTGTGAGAACAGAAAGGCGGTTACCTTCTTAGTGTAGTCAGTGTGGGCCTCATTGAGAAAGTGGTCTTTGGGAAAATATTTGATCAACATGAATTACCCTCAGGGATGTCCAGGACAGTTCTGTCCAGCAGAGCAACCTCCACTGCAGTTACACAAGGGTGGGAACGTGTCGTGTGTGTGAGATGAGCAAGGAGGCTGGGCAGCTGGAGCGGGGAGCAAGCCAGATGCGATCTTTGTACCCCCACATTATGCAGCCTCAAGGATATTGGAAGGATTTTGACTTTTCTGAGTATGATGTGAAATCAAAGACCTTTCTGAACAGTGTTCAACTGCTCTTAGAAGCATTAGTCTGGGGCCTCCCTGGTGGCGCAGCGTTTAAGTGCTGCGCTGTGGAGCTGTTGGCAGTGGCGACACGAGTTCTACGCTTGCTGGGGAGATTCCCACATGGCACGGTGGACCTCTAATGCCTTGCCCGCTGCTCCCCTCAGCAGTGTATTTCCGTTGATCTGCCTGTGCTGCTTCCCACTCTGTCTCTAGTGAGCCCTCTTGCCGCCCCACGCCTCTGGCCTGTACTCCAGCTTGTATGCATAAATAAATAAATCTTTAAAAAAATAAAAAGAAGCATTACTCTGGCTACTATGCAGAATCAGGAGGTGAAGGAAAAAGTCAGAAGATAAATGTAGGAGTGTGAAAAAACCTTGAATTTGCAAAACATGGATAGATGTGAAGGGGATTATGCTAAGTGAAATAAGTTTGAAGGAGAAAGTCAAATATTGGATGATTTCATGTGGAATATAAAGAAACAAAGGAGGGACAGATGAAACTAAACCAAAACAGACTCTAGAAATACGTGCTCTTAGGTGGGTGTGAAGTGGTAACAAACATCCGAAGAGGTGTGACCTTGTACCTCTGAACACATACAGTGTGTAAACCGATATTGCCTCAATAGAAATAATACAATAATGAGGGAAAAAACAAAAAGGCACAAGGAAATGGAGCAAATATTGATGAAATTCATATGGAACCACAAAAAACCCTGAAAAGCTAAAGCTCTCCCGACCAAAAAGAAAGAAAATGGAGGCATTACATGCCCTGATTTCAAACTATACTACAAAGCCATAATAATTAAAACAGCATGGTACTGGAACAGACCAACAGAATCAAATAGAAAATCCAGAAATAAATCCGCATATTTATGGGCAACTAATCTTTGACAAAGGAGCAAAAAATTGTGCAATCGAACAAGGTCAGTTTGTTCAATAAATGATGCTGGGAAAACTGGGCTACTACTTGCCAAAAAAATGAAGCTAGATTACTATCTCACACCATGCACAAAAACTCAAAATGGATAAAAGACCTGAATGTATGACCTGAAGCCATAAAATACATAGAAAAAAATATAGACAAAACACTACACGACATACATCTCAGTAAAATCTTTAAAGACACATCCCCCAAAGTGAACAAAGTGAAGGAAAAGGTAAACAGCTGGGATTACATCAGACTAAAAGTTTCTGTACAGCAAAAGAGACATTAAACAAAACAAATAGAAACCCCACTGACTGAGAGAAAATTTTTGTACACAGTAGAACCTATAAGGAACTGATCACAAAAATCTACAAAGAGATCACACGACTCAGCAAAAACAAAGTAAATAAGTTAAAACATGAGCAGAGGAGCTAAAAAGACACATCTCCAAAGAAAAAATGCAAATGGCCAATAGGTAAATGAAAAAATGTTCAACATCACTTATAATTAGGGAAATGCAAATCAAAATCACAATGAGATACCACCTTAAACCAGTGAGAATGGCACACATTAAAAAAACAGGTAACAACAATTGTTGGTGAGGATGTGGAGAAAAAGGAATTTTCCTACACTGCTGGTGGGAATGCAAACTGGTCCAACCACTATGGAAAGCTGTATGGTGGTTTCTCAGACTGCTAAAAATAGAGCTTCCATATGATCCAGAAATACCACTTCTTGGAATCTACCCAAGACACAAAAACATTAAACCAAAAGGATACATGCACCCCTAAGTTTATTGCAGCACTGTTTACAATAGCTAAGATAAGGAAACAACCCAGATGCCCAAAAATAGATGACTGGATCAAGAAGATGTGGTACATATACACAAGGGAATACTGTTCAGCAATCAAAAAAGTTAAACTCATGCCATTTGCAGCAACATGGATGGAGCTAGAAGGGATCATGCTCAGGGAAAAAAGCCAGAAGGAAAAAGAAAAATATCGAATAGTTTCACTTATAGGAGGAATATAGGGGAACCAAACAAGAGATCAGGAGGAGAAAATAACAACAAAAACAAAACAAAAACTAGCAGGTAACCAGAAATGAGAGACATTCAGCGAGGGAGGGGGAGGATAAAGGTTCAAAACGGGGAAGAAAAGCACAAGGAACTATGGTGATGGTTCATGGGTGAATTGGCGGTGGGTAACCTATGGGGAATACACAATAATGTAACAGATGTAGATAAAATAACATGCATTTTTTAAAAAGGTAAAAAAAACCCGAAAATGCAATAAAAAAGTAAATTGTCTTCTCCATCAATCACTGACCTCAGGACTTTGCCTTTGTGTCCTCACTGTCATGCGGGATGAGGGGCTGGTTTCCCACAAGGTCAGAGGCAGGAGGTGCAGGGACACCTGGGGCTGCTCAGACACCGCTGAGTAGAGACACTGCAGAGAGGGCAGCTCTGAGGGGGAAAGTCAATACAACACCTCAATGGCAAAAGTCCCATCTAAAAGCTCTTTTTGAGCAGGGCTGAGAAAGTGCTGGGTCTGAAGACAGGGAGGAGGTTTAGAAATATGTCATGGTTGGGCTAAGCTGTAAAGAGCTGGGCAGGACCCCCCTGCAGGCCCCTGCTAGGATGTGGTGGCCCCTCCACCCCTGACAGGTCCCTCCCCCTGTTCACTTCAAACTCTTCTACTTGGGTTCTTGTAGAAAACCCACTGGACTCAGAGTAAGGGAGCCCCAGCCTGGCACCCCTCTGTTTCCTAGGGGGTCACTTCCCCCTTGGGCTGCAGCCACTTTCTTCCTAGAGCAGAGCTGGACAGAGTCACATAGGCTGCGCTGCTGGCCTGGCCCAGGGTCAGGAATGAGCACAGGTCACACCTGTCACTTAGCTGCGCCTTTGTCTAAATTCCAGGAAGGCAGGGGAGAGATGGAGCAGGGGCTGCCTCAGTTCCTAGAAGGTGAAACTTTAGGGTGGGTGAAATTATTGTTTCTTCGTTGTTTCTGAGGTTCTCCCATCTCCCCAGGGTAACCCTCCAGGTACAGCAAGTAGGGGATCTCAGGTCAAACCCACGCTGGTTCCCCCACCTCCCTCCCCACTGTTGCGTTCAGGATGAGTCTTCTTGAAGTCACAGCCACACTGGAGGGGAACAGAAAGATAAGTCTTATTACTATAGTTGCTACCGGGATTGGAGGTCTTTTTACTGTCCAAGTGCTTTTGTTTTTCTTGTTTCTATAACGATACTGTGCAATCAGACAAAAATGGTGAGGGAGAAAAAAAGTGTTGACCTGAGTTTTCTTAATATAAACAAAAAAGGAAACAAAAAGCCCAAAATGAGCTAAAGCAAGCACTGGCAAGGACTGTCCAGTTTAATCCATGACACCCTGTCAGATATTATGGTCCCAGCATAATTAACGACTGTGGGGAGTGAGACCAGAAGCACATCCTGGGTTACACAGTGGGGGACCCAGGGTTCTGATGGCCCAGGCCCCCACTTCTGTGGCAGCTGCAGTGAGGAAGGGTCTCAGAGCTGAGGGGGCTGAGGCCTCAATGTGGTCAAATCCACTGGACAACACCCAGGGTGAGGTGGGTCCTCGTAGTGACAGGTGCCCACTCCCTGCCCGGGCAGCCCTTCTGTTGGTAAGTCAATTTAACAATTCCTCCTGATGTTCCTCTCGTGATGGAGGGAGATGAGGGGGGAGAGAGGGGAGGTGACGTCAGAGGCTGGGCCCCAAAACTTGTACAGAAATGATCAATTTCCAACCTCTGTTCAAACAGAATAAGGACACTTTTTCACATAATAGCCCTCGAAATATCTGAAACCTCTGTGTCCGTAAGCAGAGGAAATCCCAACAATATATGTGGTTATTTTCCGTATTTTGGTGGAAATGTCCTTGCCCGCCATAACCAGAAACAAGAAGTCCTCCTGAACTTTGTAACTATTAATTTCTTAGCTCAAATGATCTATATTTGGGGGCCACCCTCCAGGCAGAAGCAGCGGAAGAGAAGCAGCAGGAAACAGCAACAGCAGCAGAGAATCATTCAGGGTGCAGCAGAGGCCACAAGACGACACCAGAGGGCCCCCAAAGTGAAGATTTGCTGGGGGCTGAGAGGCCTGCCCACCGCAGGCTGCCTCGCTGCAAAAAGATAATGAAAACCCTGCAAAAGCGACCGAGGGCTCCAGGTCCCCACCTTCCCTGGTCTGCCTGAATCACAGGGGGCCTGCCTGGTCCCTGCTGGTGCTGCAGCACCTCGGACCTGGAGCCTTAGACCTCACACCTCAAGTGCAGCACCCCGGGCTGAGGCTGAGGCATCCTCGGGACAACCGCTACCTCCGAAAGCCCCCGTCCAGCTCTGCTTTCTCAGCCTCGGACAATGGAGGGCGCCTGTGAGCACCAGTGATGGTCCTCCCTGCCTTTGCACTTGCACGCACAAGTGCATGGAGCAGATTTATTATGCCGGCCCCATCAACACTCCTCCGTTTGAAATCCCCAAGGGCGAGTACCAGGTGCTGCTGCAGCTGCACGACAGGGCCGGAACCGTCATCGCCTGCGCCAATGCCACGGTGTCCAGCCTCTGACCCCAGGCCCGGCCCCCCGTGGAGACCCCAGGCCCGAGGCGCACCCAGAGGCCTGCCAGGGGCAGAGCTCCCCATCCTCTGCAGATGTCACGCACCCCAGAAACATGGCTTCTGGGGGCCCTGGGGTCACGGAGCGGGAGAGAGGCTGCGTCCGCCTCGAAACCCCCCCACCGGACGCTCCTGCAGTCCGCTCACCGCGCCATCGGGGCGCCGGCCGCGGCCCCCAGGAGACGCCTGCGAACCCGGCGGGAGAGCAAATGCCTGTCTTTTGAATTAAACTGTCTCCTGTAAAAATAAAAGAAAAACACGTCAAAAAAAAAAAAAGTGAGCAGTCCCAGGACTCTGTGTGTCTGTAACTCAGAGTCCAGCTGGAGAGGGGCCTGTGGAGCACAGAGTGAGGGGCCCCTGACCTGGGAGCCACTGGGCCTCCTCCTTGAGGAGGTGATAGTCACTGAGCCCCTAGGAGGCAACAGGAAAGCAAGTTAGTCCTCAGAATATAGCAATAGGGTCATGAGTATTGGACACCGGGTAGGTTCCAAGAGATACTGAACGCTGGTCTCAGTTTCCCTCAGCCAAAGAAAGGAAAGTGGTTTAATAAATGAGGAGCGCTGCAGACTCGTGTCCAAAAGACCACTGTCTGTTCTTTGGCAGGCTTCAGGGTTATTTATAGAAAGGGGAAAAAAAGGGGAGCTGGGCAAGGGTCTGCAAAGGGGAGGGAGAAGGGGTCTGCATGGAGACAGGTGGGTGCCAGCTTGTTTTTCTCAACAACTGTTGTTTAACTCCCTTTTCCTTGGAATGCAAGAAGACAAACCTGTCAAACAAGGCGGGGTGGGGGGGCAGGAATTAAGAAATGGTGGAGACAAACTTGTTAAGGCTCATCTGAGAGACCAGCTATTTGTGACTGCACCACAGGGCTGGGCCCAGGCAGGAGCTGGAGCCGCTGTAGCAGGTGCTGAGGGCCGGGGCCTCACCCTGGGCCTGGACTCCAGCCCGTACCCCCACAGCACACGGGTGGGACCCGCACAGGGACTCACCCCCCAGAGCTTCTGTCTCCTCCCCTGCGTGTGGGTGAGGTCGGGGACGCGGTGAGGGTGGTGAGCTGCTGCCCGTGAGTCTCAGCACAGGGCCCGGCACACCGTGGGCGCTCAGCCCCTGTCTGCTCTCCTGGCTGCGGGGAAGCGGGGGGGAGAAAGGGGAGGTGATGACGGGCCCTGGGAGCCCCCTGCCTGGGGTGGGGAGCAGAGAAGGCAGGGGAGGGTCCAGGTTGAGAAAGGCCTGGGGTGCCGTGGGGAGCAGAGACTGGAGAGGGTGAGAGTGGGGGGGCCAGGGAGGAGGCTCCTGCAGCCTGACCAGGGCAGTGGGGTCTCCTCCAACCTGAGCGTCCCCTCTGTCCTCCGTGTGTTCACCTTCCTCACCCGCCTTGCAGGACAGTCATGTCTCGGGGCCACTGCCTGGAGCTCCTGGAAGAGGTGATGCAGAGTCAGCCTAGAGACTGGAGGGGCCCGTGAACATCCTCTATGGCCACAGCGTCTGCCAGGCCTGCTCACAGCTGAGTCACTCTCAGACCCACTGAGGGCAACACCTGCTGTCCATGCTGCAAGGAAAGAGCAAACAGAGGTTCAACTGTATTCTGCTCAATTCGTCCTCTGAGAGCAGACTTGGCCAGTGATATTTTGCCGATACATTGAATCAGGACCCCTGCAACCTGGTGCAAGCAGTGGGGGTGATTGGTTTTGCTGAGGCCTGCTTTAGCAGCAGGTTTGCTGCAAGAGAGGCCCATGTCGTGCCAGGCCCCAAGCTCAGGTACAGCCTGTGGGCATCCCCAGGCTCTGCAGCCTTGGCCTAGGCTGTCTGTGGCAGGTAGTACCAGCCTGGTGGCAGTGACAGAGGGGGAGCTTGCTCTAGATGCTCAGGTGAGCGTCTGGCTCTGCTGAAACCCACTTCCTGTGTGATCCCTGATGGTGTGTGGAGAGGGGCCCCATGGGCCCATCTGATGGGCTCTGAGTGACAGCAGCCTGCACCCCAGTGTGAGATTCTGACCTCAGGCATCTGGGCACACTGGCAGGTGTTTCACTTATGAATACAGTGCAGAATTGTAAATACACCAATCATTTTTGCTTTTCAGGATCTTTCAGAGGAGAAACAGCCCCATCCCTTGGCCTCTGTGGACCAGGAAACAGCTGACCCTGTGACCCTGACAGGGACACGGCTTCCCACGGCCTCTCATGAGAACCTGCTCAGAAGTGGGTTAATTACCAGAGTCAGGGGTCCTGTCATGTTAGCCCCATGTTGGTGTCAGTGAAGGGACAGGCGTGTCAGCCTCCCTGCATCACCTTGTGGTCATGAGGATGGAAGGTCTGTGTTCTGCTCGTGTCCCCAGATCTGCCCACTGATGCCAGCAGGAGCCGTGACAGGTGCTCCAGGTCCTAATCACCATCCATTTCTAGCCGCAGTCCCCTGCTCAGATTCCCCACCATTTACAGTGGTTCTGAAACCTCAGGTTTCAGAAAACTTAGGATGATTATAAAAAATGCATATTCCTGGATCTAACTAACCAGATGCAGCACTTCTGGACAGTGCTTGAGAATCTTCTCTCTGAGATGAGCTCCAGGTGTTTGGGGATCCCACTTTAAGAATCATGGTCCTAGACAGAGCTTCTGACATTCCCGCAGGTGAGCAGATAAGAGAGGGTCTTGTTAAGATGCAGACACTGATCCTGTCATTCCAGGGCTGTCCTGAGATCCATTCAAACAGGCATGAAAAGGTGTATCATAAAGATTAAGTTTCATTCTAGTTCATTTAGCCTTCTTTATAAAGGGCTTACTTTATAATGTGTCCTTCACAATCCAGTGTCCAGAGCCCAGCGGTCCGTGCAGCAGCAGGGGCATCCCGAGGCCTGAGTCTGAGCCCGTTTGGGTCAGTGTGTGCTCCGGGCCCCGCCCTGCTCACCTGCCTGGGCTGTGGGCAGGTCAGCTGGTGAGGAAGGGGCAGCTGTGCTCCTTGTATTTGCCAGGATGGAACCTGTGAGCTGTCCCATCATGACTCAGCGTCTTTGTCAGGGGGCACATCTGTCCTCAGGCCAAGAGGATGTGGTCTGAGCAGAGAGTAGATGAGCACACCTTATGCCGCATAAGGGCACACCTCTGCCTACAGTTGTGAGGCCCTGGCCTGGCCCTCAAGTGCATGTGTCATTTCCATTTCAGAGATACCTCACAGAGTTGGAGAAAATATTTGCACTCCACAAAATGATAAAGGACTGATATCAATGATCTATAGAGAGCTTACACAACTCAACAAAAACAAAATAAAGAATCCAGTCAAAAAATGGGCAGAAGAGCTAAAAAGACACTTTTCAAAGAGGAAATGCAGATGGCCAACAGGCACATGAAAAGATTCTTAACATCTCCCATCATCAGGGAAAGGCAAATCAAAACCTCACACCTCACACCAATAAGAATGGCACACATTAAAAAAACTAACAACAACAAATGCTGGTGAGGATGTGGAGAAAAAGAAACTCTTTTACATTGCCCGTAAGACTGCGAACTGGTTTAAACACTATGCAACGCTGTGTGGAGGACCAGCAAATTACTAAAAATGGATCTACCTTATGACCCAGCAATTCCATTTCTAGGAATCTACCCAAAGGACACAAAAACATGACTTCAAAAGGATAATTGTTCTCCTATGTTCATGGCAGCACTATTTATAATAGATAAAATATGGAAACAACCTAACTGTCCAAAACCAGATGACTGGATCAAGAAGATGTGGTATATATACATGATAGAATGCTACTCAGCAATCAACAAGATAAACATGGATGGAGCTGGAAGGGATTATGCTCAATGAAATAAGTCTTAAGGAAAAAGAAAAATATCAGATGGTTTCACTTATAGGAGAAACATAGGGAAAACATACAAAGTATTGGGGAAAAAAGGCAAAACTAGCAGGCCAACTGTAAATTGGAGACATTCATCAGGGAGAGGGAGGGAAAGAGGTCAAAATGGGAGGGAAGAGCACAAGAGTCTATGGTGATGGTGCACGGGTGTTTTGGTGGTGATAATTTTATGGGGACAACACCTGAGAGGAGAAATCAAACATTGCACAAAAATGAACAAGGTTGTAAAATACTTAAATAAATAAAAGCTATCTTCATTAAGATCATCCTCAAACCCACACTCTAAAATATCTGATGTGATGACATGGAAGCACACATAGAGCACTTCTGCTACATTCCCAAACACTGTGTCTCGGGGACAATGTTTGTACGAGATGAATTAGACGTTTTTTTTTGCTGGCAGCACTATCTTTACATGAAGAGCTGAATGACAAAAACTGTTGCTGTTTAGATTTGGTTAATTGGCAGACACTTTCCTTAAAATGAATGTCTGTTTCCTTAAGAAAATCAGCAAATGACACTGACAGTAATTTTGCCTTGATAAAATATAGGTTCTCAAAACCAAAATTATGGAAAATTGAGTCCCATCACTAACTTGACAACTTCCAGTATTAATTTTTTTGGGGGGGTTGTAGTTAAAAATAAGATGGATTTTTTGGATAATTTTATTCCAGCGTAAGTAACACTGAAGATCTCTATAACTTAGTGAAATAATGAATTACTGAAAAAAAAAAATCATACCACAGCATATATAAGAGAGGACTATGGAAATATAACAGAATAGGAAATATTCAATGATATTATTTCAGGTTTCACTTTGCAAACAGCACTTGAGAAACTACCATCTCTATGTTTTAATTTAGTATCAAGGTGGAATATTCACAATTATCTGAAAATTCTACTCCTACATATTTGTGTGAGGCTGTATATGTTTTTTCATAGACTTCACAGATTAAAAATCTGTGATTAAATGCAAAATCACAGATTAAATGCAGAAGAAATTATGAAAATTCATGTCTTCTAATAAGACAAGTAATACAGTTGCACAAATATAAAATGTAAAAGATCCACTCTTCTCATTCAAAAGTTTTATTTCTTAAAATCTCATTTGAAAGTTTTATTTCTTAACAACACTTCTTGTTAAATGATTGACTTATTATTATTAATATTATTCTCAATGAAATAGTAACATCATTAAAAACTGTTTTATTCCTAGTGTGGTAAATTTTGATAGCTATAACATCATAAACAAAATTATACTCAGGTTTCTCTCTAATTTGTCAGACTGTACAGAGATTGGGAAAGAAAATGTTTGAGAATCACTGACCAGTCCCTGGGTCTGGACTGGGGAGACAGCGGGACAAAGCTTTTGGTGCAGGAGAGGAGGGGGTAGGTCAAAGTGCCAAGTCCCCTGGTGGGGTTCTGGGGTGGGGAGAGTTATCCTTGGGGATACCTCAACACTCTTCCCTCTGTATTGTTATCAGGTAGAATGAGGGCCACCCTAGGGCCCCAAACCTGCCTTTTACCGCATAAATACACAGTATACTGTATAAGACCTTCAATGCAAAGGAACTTTAATTCAATAAAGTTACTCTTCCACTAGTTGGTAAATGCCCAGCCCAACAGGGTTGGTCCAAAGCAGGGCTGCTGAGGTCCAGAAGCCTGTCACAAGTCTGAGGAAGCTTCTGGTGGGTGACCCATGGGAAAGGGGCAGAAAGGGCCAGCCAAGTCTGGAAGCAAAAGAGCAAAATGAAAATTCAGATAAAGGCTGCCAGTGTCAGCCTCCCTGTGGGTGTCTCACCCACCTCTCTGTCTCTTTCAAATGTTCTCTTCCATATTCCCCAATTCCTGGTACAAGTCCAAGGCTGAGAAGCAAGGGCGGTTTCTTCCCCAGTCTCTCAGCTGCTTGTGCCTCCTCCAGTCTTGTCTCTCCATTTCTCTGGGCTGCCGTTTTGCTAGGAGAGTGGACGCTCATGGGTCCGGGTGTGTGACTGGTTGAGGAATAACAACCCCACATCACACGTGAGGGCAGCAAGTGCGGGGTTATTGGAGCAAGAGGAAAGAGCTCCTGACACAGGAGGGCCCAGGGAGGACGCCCGGTCACTCCAGCCCTGTCCGTGACTATCCTCTGTCAGACGCCTGCTGTCCCGTGTGCCGGACTATGGATGAGGCGCTGGGCGGTCGGGAAGTTCCCTGGTGATTGTTTTTCTGTTCCTTCATTATCCTGTAGCCGGATCTTACTCTAGGTGGTGTCCATCTCAGCACCATTTCAGTAAAACACTTCTATTTTCCTGGGGGTTGTTTTATTTCTATATTGTTTAAAATCACAGCCCAGTGTTGCAGCCTTTCTCATTCCCCAAGTTCTCCTCCTCTGTCTCGTTCAGTTTCTCTCATGGTAAAGCCACCCCTCCTGTTTGATGGGGTGGGGACCCTGAAACTTCCTCTTTCTGTGAATTTCACTCCCTTTCTAGGTTTAAGACTCTTTTGCAGTTCTCACTCCCCAGTTGCCTGGAGGATTTCTAGGGCTCCCACCAACCTGCCTGGACTCAGATTCTCCCCAGACCCCAGGCTGGGGGTATGATGCTCCCAACCCTCCTGCTGCTGCTCTCTGGGGCCCTGGCCCTGACCAACACCTGTGCGGGTGAGTGCGGGGTCAGGGGGGAAACAGCTGCTCCAGGAGGAAGGCGGGAGGGGACTTACTGGGGGGCGCAGGACCCTGGGGAGGGCACATCTCCTCCTACAGCCTCTTTGTTTTCTCCTTGGCTCCACCCTGTACTGACCCTCTCTGTCCCTCCCAGCATCCCCTGAGTCCTCCTGTCCTGCTGAGTCTCAGCCCTTTTTCCTTCTGGTCCCACCGCCCCTTTTCAGCCTGGGACTCTTCCCTCCTCCCCCCCAGGCTCCCACTCCCTGAGAGCCCCGCTTCATCACTGTGGGCTACGTGGACAACACGCAGTTCGGGCGGTTCGACAGTGACTCTCCGGGTCAGACGGCTGAGCCGTGGGCGCCCTGGGTGGAGCAGGAGGATCGGACAAGGAGACGGGGATCCAAAGGAACAATGCTCAGTGGTTCCACGAGCTTCTGCAAGACCTGCGCGGCTACTACAACCAGAGCAAGGACGGTGAGCTTTGTAGTCCCTGGATCAAATCCCAGCAACAGGCCTGGTCTCCCCAAGTCTAAGGGACACCTCAAGGCTGGTGCATGCACCAGGACTCTCCACCTGGGAAGAGCCTGCGGGACTTTCTTCCCTGCGGTTTCATTTTCTGTTTAGGTTTATTCTGGGCAGGAGGTCAGGGTTCTGGTGGGGTGCCCCTGGGCTGACAGCTGGAGTGGGGGTGGGGTTCAGGATCTCACACTCTCCAGAGGTTGTTTGGCTGCGACTTGGCCCCTATGGGCGCCTCCTCTGCGGGTATGACCAGTACGCCTATGACGGCGCCCATTACATCACCCTGACCGAGGACCTGCGCTCCTGGACCCCTGCGGACTCGGTGGCTCAGATCACCCAGCGCCAGTGGGAGGCCTCGGGGAGGGCGGAGCAAGTGAAGAACCTCCTGGAGGGCAGATTCGTGGACTGGCTGCGCAGAATCCTGGAGTCAGGGAAGGAGGCACTGCAGCGCGTGGGTAAGAGGGGCCACAAGGCCTCTGACCTCCCTCATCCTGGCACCCCGGGGTTGGGGGGGGGATGGAATAATGGTCAGAAAACCCCTGCTTTCTGGTCAGAGAGGGAGGAGTCCCCCTGGGTTTCATATTGTGTACTAGAGAGAGACTCTCCCAGAAGACGCTACTCTTCTGGACAGTTGAGGAATCCAGTCTCCTGATGGAGGGGAAGCCATCCCTGAAATCACCCTTCACTGCATCCTTTTGACCCGGCAGCCATCCTAGGACCCATGAGTTTCTCTTTCAAGGTCTTGTTTTGGTTTGAGGTCATTTTTGGATCTGACTCCTGCCTTTGTGTGATTCACTCTCCAACCAGGTCAGGAGCAGAAGTCTGTGTTCTCCTTAGAGACCTGCATCCTCCTACCCTGGGCTCTCACCTGGTTATCCCCGATTCCCCAGACCAGGCTGGTTTCTGGGTTTTGTGCTTCCCCCCTCTAAAGCAATTGTCCTGTCCATTCTGGGGGTGGCCACATGCGGCTATTTCAGTGTGCATGTAAGAAACGTATGTGTGATATTTCTGATTTATTCCCTCTCAGATGCCCCAAAGACACATGTGGCCCACCACCCCACCTCTGACCATGAGGTCACCCTGAGGTGCTGGGCCCTGGGCTTCTACCCTGCGGAGATCACCCTGACCTGGCAGCGAGATGGGGAGGACCTGACCCAGGACACGGAGCTGGTGGAGACCAGGCCTGGGGGGGACGGAACCTTCCAGAAGTGGGTGGCTGTGGTGGTGCCTTCTGTAGAGGAGCAGAATTACACATGCCATGTGCAGCATGAGGGGATGCAGAAGAGCTGAGTCCTGAGATGGGGTAAGGAGGGGGACATAGGCATAGACCCTCTGCTCAGGGGAATCAGGAGCCCTTCTGGAGACCTTCAGAGGGTCAGGGTAAGGCCTGGGGCTCACGGTCTGACCTTCCCTTTCCTTTCAGAGCCCCCTCCTCAGTCCACTGTCTCTACCCACCACATCATAGGAACCACTTCACACCTGTGAGAATGGCCTGTGTCAAAAAGACCAGACATAAAAGAGCTGGTGAGGACATGGAGAAGTGAGAAGAGTCCTACACTGCTTTGAGGAATGTTGACTGGTTTGCCCTTGAAGGAAAAAGTATCAAGGTTTCTTAGAAAATTCAAAGTGGATCTACCATAGGACCAGCAGTCTCATTCCTAGGACTACTGTCACACCTATGACCCATCACCACACTCCCTTGTCCTCTTCCCTCCCCATCCACCAGCAGAGGACTGTCACACGACTTAGAAGGGAACCTGCACGCCCATGATCACTGCAGCACTATTACAATAGCCAAGCTATGGGAGAAATGGGACATAGATAACAGAATACTATGCATCAAAAACATAAACTCAGGCCATCTGGGGCAACATGGATGGAGCTGGAAGGGACTATATGCTAACTGAAATAAGCCCAAAGGAGAAAGACAAATACATCACTTATATATGAATATAGGGAAATTAAACGAAAGGCTAGACTTAAAGGGAAACTTTGAGCCCCTCCAGGCTGTACCTATTTCAATATCTCACAATTTCCATTCATAACGGTGATTTCTGAGTCCTCAAATTTTAAGGGCATTTATTAATGGCTCAGCTCACCATACAGACCTTTGCCTCTCCTTGGACTACAACTGTGGACAATATTTTACATTGTGGGATAGAATTGGAGGCTCATTCAAAAATCCTTCCTCCTTTGAAGGGAAGGGGCCACAGTTATGTGAAGAAAGTAACAGCAGAAAAGCACAGCAGCCAACAGAAATGGTTATAAAAATTAAAAAATATTCAATGGAGAGTTACAAAGACTGAGTAGATTATTGCCCAACCATTAACTATTTTTAGTGAGGGAAAATAATCTACATCCACACAAGAGACATAGCAATGGCAGCATTTGAAAGTCCGCACTGAGGGCACTGCTGAGGGATGGTCATGGTGAGAGACCAAGAGAAACCAGTCTCGTGTAGGTAACAGGGGTTGACCTACGAGATGACTGTGTCTTTCTAACCAGTGAACCTGTAACTTATATAGCCTCAACAATAATTTTTTAAAAAGTGGAGAGAAAATAAATGACTGAGAGGACCAGTTTATGTCCTTTTGCCTTAACCAACCACATTAAGAAAAACTCATTGTGCTAATAGCACCAAGGCTCAACGCCATAACAAGGAAACATGAATGCAGTACACAGATGGTGCTGGCTTCAGGAATGAGTCCTGTCTTCCCTGCTGGTCCAGCTATGACCACTTGTGGGCTTTGTTCAAGGGGAAGCCTCAGTGTGACAGCAATTCTGATATAATCTAGTAGTGGCTATGTAAATGACCTTTTCATATTTCATATGGCCCCCTTATTCTCTAGGGACATTGTCAAATGTTACATTTTACTTATGAATAAATAAAGTGGAATTTAAAAAAATATTGGTACTACCATGATTTAATCCAAATGTGGGATTATTTAAAAATTTTGATGTTTACTTTTAAAAGCCATTATTTAATAAGTGTAAAATTATGTGAAGTAAATGCATTTAGAGGGTAGATGTGATGCCTACGTCATATATTTGACTACTTACTGGTTTTTTAAGTAAACTGGGGTGCTGCAGTTTTGATATGTTTTAAAGTTATAAATTTATAACTTTCTATGAAAGGAAACAAATGGCCAAGTATTTAGCCCTGTCACTGAAGATTAGTTTTGAAATTGTACTATTCTTACTTTTCCCCATTTCCTCTGCAAAAAAATTTAATAAATACATTCATATGTTTTAACATAAACATTTGGGAAAACATGGTTTGCAAAGGCAAACTATTAGCTATTTATGTAAAATCAATAGAAACTCATCATGACTATTAAGTGTATGCATTTGTTGCGGCAGAAACTGTCAGGAAACCGAAAGGCACTCAGAGAAGAGGAAGGAAGATCTTCATATTAACACCAGTGGGTCCAGAGAGATCCTTCTCCAAAGTCTGAGCCCCGAACAATTTGGCCCCAAGGTACTTATTGTCTTAGGAGGAGTCCACTTGCAACCTAGCATGAGTCTGTTTGCAACTTACAGTCAGTAGGGGGTATGGGAGTAAGAGTCTTCGAAGCGGTTATCTGGAGAAATGGAGTCAGGAGAACTTGGGGGCCTTGGGAGCCTTATCAGCTATTCCCTGGAACTTTTTAGTCTACTTTGAAGCTTTGTCTCAGCACAACTTCAGCTAATTAGCAGGTCAGCCTGACATCTTCCGCTTCACATTGGCATGCGTGCACACACACACACACACACACACACACACACACACACACACCTAACCATGAAATCTGATACAAAGCAGTGGCTACCAGATGGACAGTGGCAGGGTGAAGACAAAATGGGAGAAGCACAAAGTTCTGTGGAGAGGACTGTGGGTCTTAGCTGTAGCAACAACACCTGAACAGGTGATCCCACAGGATCCTCTGGTGTGTCTGGCTGCAAAGGGCATGCGCAGGTGTCTGCGATCCTATTCCATAACATGAGGAGGTGAGAGATCGCCCAGCCCTGCCCCCCAGTCCCCTCCCACCCTCCCCACGCTGATGACTTTCCTGCTCCAGCAGAGGTGGGGCTGACTCCATCCCTGCCTGTAATTTGTGTTTTCCCTATTGAAAACAGTAATCCTGACTCCGCTGCGACCACTGCTCCGATCGGACCTCTCCGGCTTGCGCGCCTCGCTCGCTTCCTCTGCAACCATGTCTGACAAACCCGATGTGGCTGAGATTGAGAAATTCGATAAGTCGAAATTGAAGAAGACAGAAACGCAAGAGAAAAATCCACTGCCTTCAAAAGAAACGATTGAACAGGAGAAGCAAGCAGGCGAATCGTAATGAGGCCTGAGACGCCAGTATGCACCGTACATTCCACGAGCATTGCCTTCTTATTTTACTTCTTTTAGCTGTTTAACTTTGTAAGATGCAAAGAGGTTGGATCAAGTTTAAATGACTGTGCTGCCCCTTTTCACATCAAAGAATCAGAACTACTGACAACGAAGGCACGCTTGCCTCTCCCATCTGCCTGTCAGGCTGCGGGGAAGGGAAAGAACTTGCATGATGGTGAAGGAAGAAGCTGGTGGGACGACAGTGAAATCTAGAGTAAAAAGCTAGTTGGTCCAAGGTGTCCTGCAGGCCATAAAATGCAGTTTAATCAGAGTGCCATTTTTTTTGTTCAAATGATTTTAATTATTGGAATGCACAATTTTTTTAATATGCAAATAAAAAGTTTTAAAACCTGAAAAAAAAAAAAGAAAACAGTAATCCTGATAGGAAATTATTTTTTTCTTACTTTGTCATTTGGGTTTGGTGGGATAATTAAAAAGCTATATAATTTTTAATAGGAAATAAGGGGGAGACCCAAGGACCAACCAGAACTGCACATTTGCTATACTGAGTCTGTGCAGGTGGGGGCAGGAGAGGCTGTGAGGGGCCGAGGGGGCGGGGCCTGTGTCCAGTCGGGGCCCAGTGCATCGTGGGCTTTGTGTGGTCACTGCTCAGGGGTCATCTCTCTGCTCCTTTGTCCTTGTCCTTCAGTAGCACCTGTCCCAGCAGGGCCTGTGACCACAGGGACTCAGACACCACCTGGGCCTGTCCTCTCTCCAGGGATGTGGGTGGAGGCTGCGTGTGGCTGGGTCAGCCCAGGCTCAGGCCAGGGTTGGGCCCTCAGGCCTCATAGTCTGTTTATATTTTACTTCTTTGGGTTTTACTGGAGCACACCTGTTCTCTTTCATGTATAAAGATCAGGCCTCATGTCCTCTGGGTGTCCCTGTCTCTGAGAGCATCAGGAGGCACCTGTCACTGTCCCACATACCCAGGTCGGCCCCTGCTCACAGGAGTATCTGCTGAGAGATGAATTTTCAGACTCATCCAGTGTTTGGTAAGAACTGTGGGGAAAGGGGCCCAGAGTGAGCGTGTGGGGACGAGGAAGATGCTGTTTCCCCTGCTCCTCTGTGTGGGCCTGGCTGCCTCCGCCCTGTCTCTCCCCAGCCCTGAGGAGATGGCGTCTGCTCCTGCCCCAGCTCTGTGCTCTGCCTCCTCCCTCCCTGCTGCTCCTGCTCCAGCTGCGCCCCGGGGGGTCCCAAGGTGAGTGTGTACCCCCCTGTTCCTGTGTCTCCCTCAGGGTGGCTGGGATTCAGGGGCTCTGGGAGCTCTTACTTTAGGCAGGATGGCTGGCTCTAGAAAGATGGGGTGCTCCCCAACCACTAGTGTGATGACACAGTTAAGAGCAGTCACTGAGCTGTCACATGAGGGGGGGATGACAGTTGCTCAGTGAGGGGTTTATGGTGTTTAAAATGTCAGCTTCAAATATGTGAAAACAACTTTCCTCTTACTTTGTGCTTTTGATTTATTTATATCAGAAACATTTGTTATTAATTCATTTCACTCCACCAATATTTATAAATTATGTGTTATGTGCTGTGTATAAAATAGACAATTTCCCTCTACTCAGAGAGCTGCTTCTTGCAGGAGACAGTGAATAATAAAGATCAGAAGCCCACCCCACCCCCACCTGTAGAGGGGCTGAGAGGGGGGACAGGCAGGGACAGGCTGGGCAGCTGGGGAAGGAGAGGTGTGTGGGGGCAGCTGTGTCCATCAAGGGGGTCAGTGTAGATGGTGGGATGGAGCAAAGTCCTCGGGAGGGGTGTTGGGAAAAGGGCCTCACAAAGGGAACAGCCTTTGGGGGGCTGGCTGGAGCCCAGTGTGCAAGGACAGAGGGGTGACAGAGGGATGAGGATCAGCCAGAGCAGGGGGAGATGGAGGGAAACAAGACTGGGTGTCAGAGGCCTGGGAAGGGGTCACCCTCTGAGGCTTGGGATGATGAGGGGATGGGGAGCCCCTGCCAGGCTATGAGCAGAGCAGACCTGGTTCAGCTCCCAGGGGAAAAGCCCAGCCTGGGGGTGGCAGGAGAGACTAGTCTGTGACTCCAGAGAGGGGGGCTCAGGACAGGCTGGGGCAGCACAGGTGAGAAGTGGCTCTTTGGGGTACAGGGTGCTCCTGAGGACAGCACAGGCCTGGCCTGGCCTTCCCAGGCCTGGTCAGACCAAGGACTCTGAGTGGGGAGCAGGTTGGATTAAGAGAGCAGTAATTTTCACACTGTGTAGGTGTTAGGTGTGCATTTTCTCTCACACACCCACTACCAAAAACCCAATCATAATTCTCCACCAAGCTATTCCCTCCACCCTCCTTCCCCTATACTGACTGCCATTTTTTTGCACAAATGAATTCAATCACATGGTGTTTGTCTTTCTCAATTGGCTTAGCTAATTCCTTCACATTCTATCCATGTTGTTTAGAATGGCAACATTTCACCCTTTTTAAAGAAAAGATTTATTTATGCATACAAGAGCTAGGGTGTAGGTCAAAGGTGTGGGGGTGAGAGGATTCACCAGAGATAGAGTGGGGAAAAGAAGAGGCAGATCAACTGAAATATACTGCTGAGGGGAGAAGCTGGCAAGACAGGAGGGGTCTGCTGTGCCATGTGGGAAGCTCCCTGGCAGGGGATTGAACTTTATTATTCACTGCTGCAGTGGCTTACCTTTTTTTTTTTTAAAGATTTATTTTTTATTTATACATACAAGTTGGGGTACAGGCCAGAGGCGTGGGGCGGCGAGAGGGTTCACCAGAGACAGAGTGGGGAGCAGAACAGGCAGATCAGAAGTACACTGCTGAGGGGAGCAGCGGGCGAGGCAGGAGAGGTCTGCCGCACCATGTGGGATTCTCCCCGGCGGGGCGTCGAACTCGCGTCGCCGCTGCCAACAGCTCCACAGCGCAGCGCTCAACCGCTGCGCCACCGGGGAGGCCCCTGCAGTGGCTTACCTTAATAAGTTCACCTAATGGCAGAGTCACTCCAGGCAGTTTTCTGCCCCTTCTCCGTCTTTTAAGTGAATCTCCCTCTGTGGTGACCAACCCTCCATTTCTTCTCCCAGAGGCCCCGTCCATTGATGGGGAGCAACACCAGGAATTCTGGGAGCAGTTTCAGCAGCAGGAATAAGCACCAGGACCCCGAGGTGAAGCCCCTTGTGAGCTAAAGAGAGTGAGTCACACCTGGGTCATAACCTGAAGAGGGGCTTCTACTCCCTCACTGAGTGAAGGACTGTGAGGAGCTGGTCAGCACCTCCCCTCCCCACTCTGTGGAGGGTTCCTGATGCGGGGATCCCCACAGGTCCAGGGGAGAGGAGCTTCCCAAGATCCCGAGTGTCCCTGAGAGTCATTCTCAGAGTCTGCAGGGAGATAACCTGTAGGTCTTGAGAAAAAGGCATTGTGACCACCTCTGTGGATTTTTATTATGAATTAAAAAAAACTTTTGGGGCCTCCCCGGTGGCGCAGCGGTTGAGCGCTGCGCTGTGGAGCTGTCGGCAGCGGCGAAGTGAGTTCAACGCCCAGTCGGTCGGGGAGAATCCTACATGGTGGGGCAGAACTCTCCTGCCTCACCCGCTGCTCCCCTCAGCAGTGTACTTCTGATCTGCCTGTTCTGCTACCCACTCTGTCTCTGGTGAACCCTCTCGCTGCCCCACGCCTCTGGCCTGTACCCCAGCTTGTATGTAAAGAAAAACAAAAACAAAAACTTTTGTACGATTAGAGAATTGGAAGTTTGTCACTGATCTCAGTCTCTACTAGAAATCTTCTCCAGTATTTTCCAACCGTAAGATTTGGAATTCCCACCTAGTAAAGGAACAAAGAAATACTTGACAATAATCAGGTCTAGGCCATTTCTAAGTATAATAAGTGAGATCAAGGTCAATCTATAAGAATCGATAAAAGAAAACTAAAAGGAGAAAATTTGAGTTTTATGGAGATTGTAAATCTACTGAACCAATGACTCCATCATGTGCCCAAGGAAGTGTGTTATAATTTACTGGACACCTTTGATAATGAAAACTGGCCTCCATTAACCTCATCCAATAAAAGGAAACAGTTTGAGGAGAAGGAAAGTGGTTTAATTTGTCTGCAAACTGAGGAGGGCAGCAGACTCGTGTCCGAAAGACCACAGTCCTGCTCTTTGGCAGAAGGCAGGGGGATTTATCCAAAGGGGTGAAAAATAGGGGAGGTGGGCAAGGATCTGCAAAGGGGAGATAGGAAGGGCGGGCACGTCCTTTTGATGCAGGTTTATGGAGATCCGGGGAGACTGGCAAAGTTAGCTCTGCTTTGTTAACCTCCTGGTGTTTAATTTCCATATTATCTTCTTAGGAATGTTCTTTCTTTTCCTTAGAATAGAGGAAGACAAACTTGTTAAACAAACAAACTTGTTAAGAGAAAAGAGACATTAGCCAAACCAAAGAGACTGATTGGGAGAAAATTTTTGCCCACCATACGACTGATAGGAGACTGATTACAAAGATCTACAAAGAGCACACAGGACTCAACAAAAACAAAATAAACAGTCCAGTCAAAAAATGGGCAGAAAAACTAAAAAGATCTTTCTCCAAAGAGGAAATGCAAATGGCCAATAGATAAATGAAAAAATGTTCAACATCGCTTGTAATCAGGGAAATGCAAATCAAAACCACAATGAGCTACCACTATATACCAATGAAAATGGGTTATATTAAAAAAACAGGCAACAACAAATATTGGTGAGGATGTGGAGAAAAAGGAACCCTCCTACACTGCTGGTGGGAACGCAAACTGGTCCAACTGCTATGGAGAGCTATGTGGAGGTTCCTCAGACTACCAAAAATAGAGCTCCCATATGACCCAGCAATTCTACTCCTAGGAATCTACCCAAAGGACACAAAAACATTAACTCAAAAAGATACCTGCACCCCTGTTTATTGCAGTGCTCTTTACAATAGGTTAGATAGGGAAACAACCCAAATGCCCAAAAATAGATGACTGGATCAAAAAGATGTGGTGTATATATATATATATATATATATATATATATTAATGGAATACTACTTAGCAATCAAAAAAGAGAAACTCATGTCATTTGCAGTAACATGAATGGAGATAGAATGGATTATGCTCAGTGAAATAAGTCAGAAGGAAAAAGAAAAATATAGGATGCTTTCACTTACAGGGCGAATATAGTAGAACTGTTACAGGGCAGGGAGAGGGGCACCCCAGAACCCCCAAATCTGCCCACTCTAAATAGGTTCTGCCATCTGCCGCATGAAGACAAAACATACAATACCTTAAGTGGAAACAAACTTTAATACAATCAATGTACAATACAAAAGAGGCAAAGAATATAGTTTCTACATCAAGCACCCAAAGTTACCCCTCACCTCGTGGGTAAAAGTCCACCCAAATGGGATTTGCCCAAAGCAAGTCCCGAAAGCCTGCCACGAGTCTCAAACACCTTTTGGCAGGGACCCATACAAAAGGATCAGAAACAGGCAGACAAATCTCTGAGGAAAAGAGCAAAATCAAAATCCAGATCAATGTCGCCATAGTCAACATCCCCACGGGTCTCTCACCCACATCTGTTTCAATCAGTCCAGGCTAGTGCAGCTTTTTACAAGTCTCTCTGCTCGCTGTGCCTCTTCTGGCCTCCATCCTGCTTTCTTCCTTCTCCTGTCTCCTGTGTATGTTCCTCCTTCTCTCTTTTCCAACTTCTTATCTCTCCTGCCCAGCTCCACCCTCCCTTGGGTGGGACAGGGAACCTGGAACACACCCTTTTTCCTAGGGACCACCCCGCTATATATGAGGAAATAAGGAATCGGGGGAAAAATAATAATAACTTGAAAAAATAACAAAATTAGCAGGCAACCATAAATCAGAGACATTCTGCTAGAGAGGGGGAGGAAAAGGAATCAAAACGGGGAGAGAACAAAAGGGACTATGGTGATGGTTCACGGGTCAATTGATGGGAATTTTGGAGGAATATATAATGATGTAAAAGATACAAATAAAAATAAATTAATACGAATGATTAATTATATTAAACAAGAGAGATACGGGTGCTTATCTGATGGGGCAGGAAGAGAGACATATCACTGCATCACCTTCTGTGGGTCAGGCCCGTTCAGACATAATTTCATATCCCCAACAATAATCCATCAGGCACCTTCTATACTTGATAAAGCAAATAATGCTCAGGGAAACACCCCCATGTTTCCGTCCCACAGCCTGGAGTCTGCTGAGCCAGAAGCCCCCAAACCCTGGCTGTCCTTTGTCTCAGAGTCTGTAGCCCCCACCCCTGTGGGGCAGCCTCTCCAAACCCACAGCCCAGCTCCCGAGACACGTGGCCAGACAGACCAGAGCATCACTGGTGCCCCAGGCTTGGGGAGGAGGGACATGCAGTGATGGGGAGCCCCAATGTTCAGCTGTTCTGTCCCTCCCTGAGGAACCTTCATGAGGTCAAAGAGTAGAGGAAAAGGCAGGGCTGCCAGCCCCTCCGTGTGAGTATTCTGTGGGGCCAGGCAGAGCCTAACATCCATACCCCAGGGGCCCAGGATCTAATTCCTGGTGATGGGGCCTGTGTTCTGCTCTCAGGGCTGGTGAAAAATACCACGCAAAGCTGCTTCTAGCACACAGGCTAAAGGGAGTGGCCGGCAGAGGGGTTTAGAGAATGACCTTGGTGAGACTCTGGATTCTCATCCAGCTCCTGGAGGGACAGTGAGTCACGGTGGCTTTTCCCTGAGCTGAGGCAGGATCCTCATCAGCCCCCCAGAGGGGCGGCCCTGACCCCGCTGTCTCCCTCTGGGGCAGACTTGGCCAGTGGGCATTTTCCTGCAGCCTGGTGACCTGAGGCAGGAAGTGGTGACTGTCCCCTGCAGGGCATGTGCTGACACCTGACACCTTCCTTCTCTGCTCAGCCTGAGAAGTGACACTGAATAAGGGAGGGGACCCCCAGACAGTCAGGGCTGTGGGACATGTGAGGACTTGAGCTATGGAGACCTTCACAGTCACCCTCCCTGTACCATGACAGTGACTCAATGAAAAGTCCTCAGCCCAGTGATGGCAGAACCTGGACACAGCCGGGCCCCAGATTCCCCGTCCCTGCTCGTCCCCTGACGCCTGAGGGAGACAGAGGCTCAGGGGCCCCAGAGGAGCTGGACACTCACCTCCTCTTGCTCTTCCCTTGTGGAAAATATAGGACCCAAATGAAGAAAAGGATTTATGTCACAGGAAGCCACTTATCTATAATGAGTATATTCCTTATCCTGGGTTGAATGTTAATTTAAGATATTTGATTATAAGATTTAAACTCTGATGGCAATATTCATCTAGAGCCAAGTAGCAGAAGGTGTATGTTTTCTCTGCAAATATTTTAAACCTTCTCACTAAAAGATTATTGTTATGGCAGAATTCCATTAAGGAACCAGGCAGCTCTCAGAGAAAAGGAGGGGAGAGCTTTATTTACACTGGCAGGTCTAGAGGAGATCTTTCTCCAAAGTCTGAGCCCCAAGCATTAGGTAACAGAGTATTTGCTGCCTAAGCAGGGGCATTTACACCGTGAAACAAGCAGGGAGTACAGAAGCAGGAGACTCCTAAGCAGTTATCTAGGGTGCATAAAGCAGATGTGTGGCCTTGAGAATATTTATCAGTTACCCCCTGGATCTTTTATTCTACATTGAGGCTTTTTCAGCATAACTTCAGCTAATAAACAGGTCAGTCTGCCATTTTCCACTTCATTATCAGTACAGAGGGAAAATGAGGAATCAAGGTTTGCTATCAAAAGGACATGGACTTGTAAGAGTCCTGGGTGGTGAAGTGACATAACACACTGTTATTATGGGGGGGAGAGGATTTCAGGACAGACGCCATGAGACACGGCACAGGGGCAGGAGGAAGCTCTCCAGGGAGAGGCCTGTGAGTACAAGTGTGAGGGGCCTATTGAGGGGCCACAGTCAATGCAGACGCTACTAATCTACGGACTGTTATTAAATATTTGTGAATGAAACTGTGAAAGATGCTCAAAGACCTGTGTTGGGGAGAAACTGACTTAAAAAGGATCATGGGATCCTTTGGTAGAGGACCCTTGGTAGAGGACATGACTTAATCGTTTAAAATAAATGATGATGTTCTTTTAGTAAACAGCAGTCATGACTGTCATCCCAGAGAATGACCAAAGGACACGTAGGATTTTCTGAGCTGCAGGTTGAGCGTCCACGTCAGGCAGAAACGGCCTCTGCAGCCACAGAAAGTGAGGGTGGGCATTAAGGGCAGAGATGCCCAGAGACCCCCTCTCCCCACGTGGACACTGCAGACACAGGGGTGAGGTCACCTCCAGGGCCCCATTAGAGCTGCTCTTCTCCCCAAGGGAGCCAGATAGAAGGAACTGGACACACAGGCCATAGCCTCTGTGGCATCAGTGGGGTGTAGACTCCTTCTGAGACTCATTTCTCTCCCGTGAAGAAGTCACTCCTCTGCCTTTGCTCCAGAGTCCCCGTGAGCAGTGAGGCGCTCTCTGTATACTGTAAGGTGATGCTAAAGTCAAGCTGTTTCTACAATATTCAGTAATAATAAGGGCATCTCCCAGTTTCAGAGGAGAGAACTGAGCCCCAGGTCGCTCTCACAATCTGCCTGTAACAGGGTGGTCCTCAGGAAAGGGGGGTGTCCCAGGACCCCACCCCCACCTCAAGCCAGAGAGATCCAAGACACCTAGGACTACGTATCCCAGAACGCAATCATCACTGAAGTAAGGATGCTGAGGACTGAGGGTGGAGTAAAGAAATCGTTTTGGGATTAAAAAACCAGACCTGTGAGCTTGGAGGGGGCTATTGCTCGTGGTTGTTGATCGCTGGGTTTTGGAGTGAGCCATAAGATTTCGGCTCAGCGGAACTGGTAGGACGCATTCACCAATTTATTCTTTATCTTTTTTCTTTCCCTTTTTGTAAATAAACACTTTTATTAATTTTATTGTGTGTGTCTGCAGTTGAGTCTTTTAAGTCCCTTTTAAGCGCATGGGTGAGAGCCCAGACAGGCACCCCATTTATATCGGGGCTGCCCTGTAACATGCCGAGTCTACCCAGGGTCAGGGTCTGGGTCCCCTCTTTTCATCCGTGACCCTGACCTCAGGCTCTCTCTGTAGCAGGAAGTGGTCCTGGACCAGGACACTGCGCACCTGGGGCGCCTGCTCTCCAAGGATGGACACACGTGACTGTGACCGTCTCTGCCAGGGCCTGTGCTCACTCCCAGAGACAGGACACCAGCCCTTAGTGCTGGGTGTGAGGGTCCCTCTCTGCCAGGGACCCCCTGCTGGTAATGACGCTGTCCTATGAGGACACTGCTCTGGGGGCTGCACAGTCACTGAGAACAAAGGGAGGACTCTCCCTCTGCAGGAGACGGCGTCTGGGCTGTGAGAGTTATCAGGGGGCAGTTCTGGGCTTTCACACCCCAGAAGCCCAATGGACCCTGCATGAAAATCTCGCTGTCATAGCTTACCACGCACTTCAAAAAGGACAAGAACCATCACTAGTGCAGAGAGAACAGGCCACCATTTTTGCATTTCAGGATCTTTCAGAGGGAAAAACAGCCCCATCCCTTGGCCTCTGTGGACCCAGCACAGCTGACCCTGTGACCCTGACGGGGACACGGCCTTCCACGGCCTCTCATGAGAACCTGCTCAAAAGTGGGTTACTTAACAGAGTCGGGGGCCCTGTCATGTTCATCCCACGTTGGTGTCAGTGAAGGGACAGGCGTGTCAGCCTCCCTGCATCACACGTGTGGGTCATGAGGACGGAAGGTCTGTGTCCTCCTTGTGTCCCCAGATCTGCCCACTGATGCCAGCAGGAGCCGTGGCAGGTGCTCCAGGTGCTAGTCACTGTCCATTTCCAGCCACAGCCCCACCCAGATTCCCCACCACCTACAGTGGTTCTAAAACCTCAGGTTTCAGAAAATTTAGGATGATTGTTAAAAATGCGTATTCCTGCGTGAACTGGTCCAACCACTATGGAAGGCTGTATGGCGATTCCTCAGACTGCTAAACATGGAGCTTCCATACGACCCAGCAATCCCACTTTTGGGAATTTACCCAAAGGATACAAAAACACTAATCCAAAAGGATACATGCACCCGTATGTTCATTGCAGCACTGTTCACAATAGTAAAGGTATGGAAGCAACCCAGATG
>PVIJ01015781.1:0-35080 GCA_004024925.1 Scalopus aquaticus
GGAGGGAGGGAGGGAGGGAGGGAGGAAGGAAGGAAGGAAGGAAGGAAGGAAGGAAGGAAGGAAGGAAGGAAGGAAGGAAGGAAGGAAGGAAGGAAGGAAGGAAGGAAGGAAGGAAGGAAGGAAGGAAGGAAGGAAGGAAGGAAATTAGAGCATGCCTGGCTATTCCTATACCAAAAAAAGATCTAATTTCAGTCTGTCACCTGAAAATTCAAATTTAAAGAGGCTGAATATCTCGACCACAATTACATATATCCTGGGAAGTAAGGAGAGGAGTCCAGGTAAACTCTTTCTTTGTCTCAGGGGATGGAAGGTTCCTTAAGAGCTGGAGATTGACCATATGACCATTTTACACTACAAGATTGTGGTACTGTCTGTGCTCTCTCTCCTCCCAAAGGCAGGCTCATTCAAGTAACTTCTGCCTGTTAGGTACTCCTCTAGGAACTTTATTTACTTTGGAAGAAACTAGTTACTTTTGTCTTCCTTGTACAGATCAGAGATTTAATAGAGCTATCTTTCTTTTTCCTGGATTTTGAAAAGACCCTATAATCCAGTTGTGCTATGCAGCACAGAAGAACTTTTTCTAAAACACTGGGAAGATGCATCAAAAAGGGGCTCAGTCCTAGGCCTGTACAATCAGTGGGGAAAGACGCACGCCCACAGCAGTGCACCGCAGGGCAGCATAATTAGTGTACGCAGGGCACTGAAAATAACAGCACAAGGTGTGCAGACCACTCAGAGAACTGAAGAGGCGCTTGGGTGTACTACCAGTCTGTGATTAAGAATGCAGGGTTTGGGGCTAATCTTTGATGAGGTAAGATCAAGAGGACGTATATCATATAATTGCAGCCATATTTTACAGAATGTGGGAATTATATTTTACTCTGGATCACTTAAGTCAAAGATAGAACTTTCTTGAACAAGGTAGAGCCAGCAACCTCATATGATAGTGCTATCTTCAAGCTCACTGGGGAGGGGTTCGACAAACAAAGGTTAGTTAATATGACTATGGGCCTATGGGCAAATTTCCTGGAGAATATGTGATTTATATGACCCTTTCTTATGGTTTTGCAAGGAATCTCTGATTTGAAAAGTTTAATCAAATGTCTGAACTCCCACGAAAATATATATCTGTCAGCCTTACCTATGGTCAAGAGAGTGACTCATCAATGTGTTTGGTTGAATTAAATTAAATTATAACTTACTATTATTTTTGCAGTGGTTCCATGTCAGATTTACTCTGGGCACTTTACATGTGTTAGGGAAAGCTAAAGGTCTTGGTTTCCTTCTAGGTGAAGTTTGAAATATACCCGTCAAGCTCCAGATCAAGATTCATTTGCTCATTTAGCAAATATTAATTGAACACCAAATATAAGCTAGGCCCTATCCTAGGCACTGGAGTAACAAAAGTAAAGAAGATACAGCCCCTGTACTCTGAGAACATGCAGTGTAGAAGGACGTGAACAAAAATAATTATAATAATTTGTGGTACAGTACTCTATAATAATAGTAAGGGCAGAAACAATGATTATGCTAGTGTATTTAGCATTTATGCTAAGAAATGCATTTTATATAAATGAACTCATTAAATGTTATTAGCAACCCTTTAGGGTATATATTCCTATCCCCAACTTAAAGATGAGGAAACTAAGGTTTAAGTAGTATAAATGACTTAATAAATATCTTACAACTAGTCAGTAACAGAACTTGGACCCATCTAACCCTAAAACCTTTTATTGCCATCCTATATAACCCACCTTGTCTACCTCCTGTTAAATTCTCAGAGATATGTATACTGTGCTATGAGAGCACAGATCATCTGGAAGCAAGAAGGGAAAGGATGGAAAGACTTCACAGGGTGAAATCTGAGTCAGATCTTAAAATTGAGATGGCATTTGCTAAGCTTGAAAGATGAATGCTGAGTGCCCATGGATTTAGATGGTGAAGGTTTGGGGTCAGTTTCTACCTTTTTAAGTAACAGATTAGTGCAGCTAAAAGTTAGAGTACATTGAAAGAAATGGAGGGAGAAGTGACCAGAGAGATACATTGGAACCAGGTCATCATGTCCCTGAGGACCAACCATATTGTTATGACAATTTCAGTAGGGAAGACTATCGAATCCTGCCAAGCAGTGAAATCACAGTGGTCAGTAACATTTAGAGTTTGTTGTCACACCATCAGTACAGTGCCTACTACAGTGTCTGATATAAGATAAATGGTGAATAATTGTTGGCTAAATTAATATATGTATAATTTATATTAATTTGTTGTTATATAATCAGTTATATAATATCCTTAAAAAATCATTGAACATCAGTGTGGAAGATACACTGGAGAAGGAAAAAATGACTGGAAAATATAAGCCAGGAGCTAATTAGTATAAACCAGGAGCTAGTTAGAAAGATATAAAAGATCAGGGGCCTCCCTGATGGCACAGCAGTTAAGCGCTGTGCTGTGGAGCTGTTGGCAGCGGCGACGCGAGTTCAATGCTCAGCCGGGGCGATTCCCACATGGCGCTGCAGATCTCTCCTGCCTCGCCCGCTGCTCCCCTCAGCAGTGTATTTCCCTTGCTCTGCCTGTTCTGCTCCCCACTCTGTCTCTGGTGAACCCTCCCACTGCCCCACATCTCTGGCCTGTACCCCAGCCTGTATACAAAAAAAAAAAATTCTTTAAAAAAAAAAAGATATAAAAGATCAGTGATAGTAAAGTTGGTGTGTGAGAGACATTTGAAGCAGAATTGACAAGTCTTAGTGATAGAATCACCATGTAGGTTCAGAGAAAGTTACTGAAAATAATTTCCAGAATTCTTCTATGCATCTGAGGCCTCACTGGAGAATGGAGGAGGAGTAGGGTTGAGAATTTTGAGTTTCAGGGGCCTTTGGAACATTACAGCGTGAAGGCCTGATATGGAAGGACAGAGAAGACACATTCAAAATGGCCGCCAACAGGTCCTTCTCCTTCATGGAGGTCTCAGAGAGAGAGGGCTAGCCTGATTCAAGGTCATGCCCTAGCCCAGTGGCCAAAAGGCCTGGTGAAAAAGACAGAAAGAAAATCCAACAGGTAGAGTGAGAGAGCCCAAAAAAGAGATGAATTGAAAACCAGCAACCTGACAGTTACAAGCAGTATTTAGGCTCTGTAGGAACTTCAGGCAAAGCCAAGGCAGATTTCTTAGCCTTTTCCTGTGGAAAATTTATGCAGCCCAGATTGGGGAAAATGTTCTGATAGTTTTCAGGCTGGCATTTTAAGTTGGAATGCTGTCTCGAAGTAGCACATAACGGTACAATTCAATAACTCTGACCATTGTGGAAAAATGCCATGTGCCAACAGCGATTTTCCATAATTTTGTTCAGAAAATCTGAAAGAAATGCAGAAAATGGATTTGTAGCTCTGGCAGCAAGCAGAGAAACAGTAGCAGAGGGCTGCAGGCCAGTAATTGATGTTTCAAATATCACTGAGTGCTTTGACTATAATTTTAGGGGAGAATGATAATAATTAAAAGCACAAACTTACAAGTCATTTCTGAGGAGGGAAAATGCTGAACACACTTAAAGTGAAGAAGGTTTGTTGAAATGTTTAACTTTTTCCAGAGAGCGTTCAGATATGCAGTGATTAGCTTTATGTTCACAGAATGACTTTCTTCCCAAATGTTCCAGAGTGCCACAAATAGAAAATTATTAACCTGTGGGATTCTCTGGGAGCTAGTGATGAAGCTGTATGCCCACAGGAACTTCCCAGATGTTGAGGCCTCACCTGAACATACTTATTTTTCTCATAAACAGCGTCTTTAGAAGGATGAAATCAAGTCTTCTTTCCTCCCCTCAAATATGTTATAATGCTTAGTGGTAAGAAGATTTGGGACATTCTCTAGACAGATTTGAAGCTGCATTTGAGCTTATCATCTCTGTAACTTTAGGCATATCATTCTTTCAGACCTTTCATTTGTTCATCTGTGAAATGGGTATAACAGTCTTCACTTCTCATTAAGCATTGAAGGTTCTCCAAAATAGCAAAACATCAGCACAATTTTTAGCTAAAGATTGATGCTCCATACATTTTATCTATTATTATTGTTGCTGATGTGAAAATGACAAATGTACACTATTTTGTATAATGATTTATTTCTTGCTGACAGGATTTAATTTTTTAATTAATTTATTTTTTTACATCATTGCTAACTTTTGGACATTATATGATTTCTCTCCTCAGATGTTGTCCCCAAAGTTTTCCCACCACAGCACCCGTAGTCCAGCTTCCCCATGACAGAATATAATTTCCTCAGTTTTTGACAGTGCAAAAAAACAGATTAAAGTGAGCCCCAGGCCCCTCTCCTGAAAGGAATCCCTTTGGTTACCAAATTTAGGGACTCAGTTTTGCATGTTGCTAACCCTAGCCCCGTCTCAGGGCCTGTCTTACAGTGAGTGCTCTTAAAATGTGTCCAGAGGTACTTCCATCTGATGAGCAAATAGTTTTACCCCTTCATGATAAAGGACGGGGACTTCTGCTACCTGACCAGCTTCTGATGACTAACCTTGCACTTCTACTAACACCACTGCCTGGGACATCTGGAATTTTTTCATGTGCAAACTCTTCTTTCCAATGCTGACCAGAGGTGACTTTCTGCAGCTTGGGTTGACAGATGAGAAAGCAAACTTTGTTGGAAAAGGTAAGGCTACATATGACTGGGACACCATGATGAGCACATGAAGTGAATACTAAGCAAATGCTGTAATTGTCACAGCCAACAGAACTGCAGTGAATATAGTCATTTAGCATTTCTTCTTTTTTTTCTGTGGACTCAAAGAATATTGTGTATTTACTTATCATCAAGATGGCATTGGCTAACATCATTTTCATTTCTCTTTAGAACCATCGACCTCTTTCTGGCCTTTCGAGTGGATTTCGTCATCTGAACCACATCTGTCCCTTTAGATTTTCACGGATTTGACTCATGATTCTGTTGGCTCACGATTCTGAATGCGGACCAGCATCCAGCAGGAGGTAAGAGGTGAGACCTTTCTTTCATTTCATTCTTTTCCCACTTCTAAACAGGACCTTAAAAAAATTATTGCAGGTGAAGACATAGCATACATAGCATAGAAGCAGATGAATATGTTAGGCTGGTCGCTTGCATCACCCTGAGGTGAATCTGTGTTTCCCAGTGTGGTTTAGAGGCAGAACCAAAGGTGATGAGGAAAACATGATAGTTTTTCATCTCCTTCTGAAATAATATAATGGCAATTCGGTCCAACTGTGTTTTTGTGCAAGAAACACCTCTATCCCTCTATAATACTATACTTTCTGAAAGTACCTCTAGCGTTTTGCTGATCTAAAATCCCTAAATACTGATTTGGGGAGCAGGGGGAGGGAGGCTGTATTTTGTCTTTGGAAACCAGGTGCCATGAAAAAGTAAGGTTAGTTGGTATAAATATTAAATTCAAAGAATTTAAAGGCCAGGTAAGAAAAAGGTACCAGACAAGCAGAGTGAGACTAGGTAAAAAAAATACCAGACAATCTTGTTGACTTCAATTTCAGAGAAATAACAAATAGAATTACTTCTAGTTGAATTTTCCCAGCCAATTCTACTGAATTGTAATCATGATAAATGCCAAGATGAAGGTGACCGAGCACCAGTGGTACAATAGTTTTTTTTAAAAAAAGATAAATGAATTATAGCCCAGAGCTGAGCTACTAAGGACCTGTCTCCCTCATCAGAAGGGATTCCCTAGTATACCTAGTCAGTGTACCTAGTCACTACGCCTAGTCATGTGTACTGACTGGGTTCCCAATATTGAACCCATAGGCTGGGCCTAGGGGTCAGGTGTTTCCATTTAAGAGTCATAATCATTAAGTTATTGTCTAAACCCCTCCTTTAAATGGATGACCTTAAGAGAGGAATTCATCTGAATCCCTATGTACTCAAGTTGTAAGGTTAAACAACTCTAGACTCTAAAAGTCAGATAATTAAATTCCTTCCTTACTCTTTGGGCTATTGTTTATCATCATTTTACTTTTACCCAAATACTACAACCACATTACATTGTTACTATTTTCATTTAAATAGTCAATGACCTTTAAGAAATTTAAATTATAAGGAAAAATTTTTGCATATTTACTCATTCAATTGCTCTTTCCAATGCCCTTCACCTTTTGTGCAATCTATACTTCTGATGTCATTTCCTTTTGACCTGAGGGTCTTTCTTTAACCTTTCTTGCAATGAAGATCTACTGATGATAAATTATCTTAGCTTTTGGTTGTCTGAAAAGGCTGTTCGCCCTCAGGTTTGAAAGATGTACTAACAGAGTATAAAATTCTAAGTGGAGTTGTAGGGTTTTCTGTGTATATTATCATGTTACCTGATACCCTAAAAGACTAATAAAATCAATAAATCAGTACAGTGATGTGGCAGGCAATAAAATCAAGATGCAAAAATCTGTTGTATTCCTATATGCAAAGAGTTATCTAGAGGAGAAAGAAATCAAGGAAATAATACCATTCACAATTATATCAAAAATAATTAAATACCTAAGAGTAAACTTAATAAAGGAAGTGAAATAACTGTACAATAAAAAATATATTATTAAAAGAAACAGAAGATGTTACAAAGAAATGGATATTTCCTGCTCATGGATTGAAAAATATAACATTGCAAATGGCCATCTTTCTCAAAGCAATAATTAGATTCAGTGTGATCCCCATTAAAGTTTCAATGACATTTTTCAAAGAACTAGAACTAACATTACTGAAATTTATATGGAATCACAAAAGACCCCAAATATCTAAAGCAATCCTGACAAGAAAGAAGTATTATACTCCAAGACTCAAACTATGCTATAAAGACTATATTAATCAAATTAGTATGGTAGTAGAATAGAAATATATACACAGATTAGTGGGATAGAATTAAGAGTCCAGAAAGAAACCCACCTTATACAGTTAACCTAGGACAAATGAATCAAGAGTATACAATGGAGAAAGGAAAATCTCTTCAACAAATGATATTGGGAAAACTGGACAGATATATGCAGAAAAATGAAACTAGACGAGTATTTCACACTACATACAAAAATTAACTAAAAATGGATCAAAGAATTGGATGTAAGACCTGAAGACATAAAATATATAGAAGAAAATACAGGCAAAACACTCTATGACATTAGCTTCAGATAAATCTTTGGGAACTCTAACAGCAAGGGAAGCAAAAGCAAAAATAAACAAATGGGACTACATCAAACTAAAAATCTTCTGCACAGCATTGGTTATTTGCATGTTGTCTTTGCATACGTGTCTATCAATGGGTCTTCTGTCCATGTTTTGACTGGATTATTTGTTTTCTTTTTGTTGAGTTGTATGACTTCTTTTAGATCTTGGATATTTGCCTCTTATTGCATGTTTGAGGTACAAAAATTTTCTCCCATTCAGTAGTGTTTTTTTTTTTCATTTAATGATAGTTTCACAATGCAGAATCCTTTTAGACACCCTACTGAATAATGACTTGCTAGTGGGTGTGGTGTGGTAAAATACATCTGAAGAGGTGTGAACCTATATCCTAAGTCATACAGTTTTGTAAACCAATACTACCTCAGTAAAAAAAAAAAGTACAATTTAAAAAATAAAAGGCAAAAGGCAAAAACATAAAAATAAAGAAAAGAAAAATAAATTGAGATACAGGAACTTTTCCATATTTGGATATTTAAAGCCAGGCAGTTTGGTTCTAAAGTCAGTTTGCTTATCTATGCACTATCATCGCTTATATTTCACTTGTTGAATTAACAGGTTCACATAATATATGAGTAAAGAGTATACTAGCAAATGATATTACTAAAGAAGCTTATAGATATATGTGATGTTCAAAACTTCTCAAATTTCATCAAAACATAGGTCTAAGAGTTTATGAATATTTGTTATAAAAATGCAAGTGATTAGATCTAGGAACTTAAATTTCAAAAAGATTTGACTATATCTGAATTTTGAAATAAAATTTATTTTGAAACGTTGGGAAATTTCTAGGTGAATATCTCAGTTGTATAGCGATACATGATTATCTTCTTTATATTTGTGTTTGATGAGAAATCTGCAGTCAACATTATACCTCTTTCTCTAGACATGCTTTACAGAGTTTCCCTTCGCTGCTTCTCAGTTTTTATTACAGATACTGAACAAATTGATTATTTGTTCAATTGATTTTTGTAACTTAGTGTAGTTTTCCTCTTGTTCTTTCGGTCTGGTTTGTTTTGGTTTTCTTTCTTTCTTTTGTGCTTATTTTTTCATTTGACTTTAAAACGTCACCAAAAGAAAATATGAATATATTTGAGAAATATGATATATTCAAGTATTTATTCTGCAATTGTTTGCTTTTGGGACTCCAATTACACATACATTTGGCTACTTAAAGTTGTCCTACAGCTCACTAACTCTTCATTTTTTAAATAAGTATTCGGTTTTCTCTGTGTGCTATTTTTGGGGAAGGGAATAGTTTCTACTGCTGTATCTTATAGCTCACTAGTATTTTCTATTGCTAAGTCTAGTTTGTCATTAATCTTATCTAGTGTATTTTCACCTTGTTTTAGCTAGAAATTCTAGCCATGTCTTTTTATGTATTTCTTAATTTTTTTAGTGTTTGGAATACAGTCATAATAATCGCTTTGCTGTCATTAATCTTCTCATGCTAGCATATGTGTCAGTCCTGTGTCAGATTCATAAGATAAATGATTTTCCTCATTATTTCCCTTAAACCTTGTGTGCTTGCTAGTGTTTACATGATTCTAAGACATGGTGAATTTTACACTGTTGAAAATTAGTTAGTTTTGCTTTCCTAAAAATATTTTTGAGTTTTGTCCTGGGATGCTCTAAGTCACTGGGAAACAGTTTAATTTCTAAAGGTCTGGCTTTCAATATATAATATATTAGGAGGGATCAGAACAGTGTTCAGTATAAATATAACATTAAGGCAAGACCTATGTATGAGCTCTACCCAACATCTCATTTGGATGATGGGAATAATCAGCATTCCTGGCCCTATAACGCTTTCAGGTGGCTCCTTTCCTTACCTTGGTTATTTTACACACGCACACTATGTGCGCACACACATGCATGTATACACACATACTCACACATCTTCATCATTACTCAGTTTAGTACTTGACTGACTCCTCTGTAGACTATTGGAGCTTTCCTTCTCTTTACAGTTTTTGTCTCTCGGGTATGTTGGTCCCTAGGTCTTCCTGGACTCTCAGTTTCATTCCTCAACTAAGGACACCCCCAGCCTCTGTCTAGACTCCCCTTCCTGCACTGTGCCCTTGGATCTCTCTCACGGCTGTCATCTGGAATAGTTTAAGAGGTCTCACCCTCAGGGGTCACTGTTTTTCATTGACTAATGTCCAATATCTTGCAAATTGTTCCTTGATATAATCTGTTGAGCTTTTTCTAAATATAGTTTTTGTAGTTTAAGGTAGAAGGATAAATCCTCTCCCTACTAGACCATCTTGATTGAATGTGGAATCTAAAGCAATATTTTTCATCCCCATTTCACAGATAAGGCTAAAGGGTTGGAGAGATTGATTTTGCCAAGAGCACACCTTGTGAATGAATAAGAAAGTTAGTGCTGGATCTACCTTAGGATGAAGGAAAGAAGTTGTAAAATATATATTATGAATAAGTAAATCACAGGAACACATGCCCCAGGCACACACTAGTTTGGTGTGCATACAGCATAAATGTGACTCTTAAACGTTAGTTACTAGATTCCATTATATTTCCACTTTTAGGGAGTCCAAATTCAAAAAGCCTGAATTTGAATCCTCGCAGTACCATTTAGTAGTTTTCTGAGGATATTAAATAAATTATCTTTCTAAGCATCATTTTACTCACCTGTAAAATGGACAGATTGTTTTGAAGCCCGAATGAGATAACACATGCAAAGCCCTGGGTAAATAGTATTTTTCCATGTGTGAGTAACCCTCAGTGTTAAGTCTAAATTTAACTGTTAAATTTAGTTCTAAACTCTAACTTCCAAGTGAAATTCTTTATTTCTCTTTGTCCTTCTTGACACTAAGAAGTTGGCCTTTTCCTCTCTTGACTTTTGAGACTTCACACTGGTAATGTGGCTTGGGAGTTCTCCAGGAAGCTAACTGGCCTCTCTAGCCTCCATTTAGGAAACTGATGTGGAGTGTCTCTCCCTGTGCTGGTCTCCACTGAAAGCCTTTCCTTACGGGTCACTTCTCACAGGGTTCACCCAATTGGTTTCTCTCAGAAATATCCCCATATTGTTATTATGTCTGTCCGTCCTAACACTCCAACTTTATGGTTTTTCAAACCCATCCTTCTCTTCACCAGCCCGCTGGAGTCACACAGAGGGCTTTGGAGCAGACGCTCTGGTGAGTCACCTCCCAGTTTCCCACCACCAGTGTTATCATGAAAACCAGAGTTGTGTTGCCCTTTCTCCCACTCCAGCCACATGAAATCAGTCAAATGCCTATATGATTTTGTCTCAGTGTTTTCATTGCATCTGTCCCTGGGCTTGACCTTAGAAAAAGTAACCAACTATTCTTGGTTACACTCCAGTATATTTGGTACATGTAGCTTCTTCAAAAACTAAGAGGAAGGTTGTTTTAATTGTTGCTGGGCAGAGGGGAAGGCCACATCAGTGAGGAATCCACCAGAACCACCTGGCTGGTCACTTTTCTGTTGGCCATCCCTGACCCCCATCTCTACCGGCCTTGATGCCCCCACCAATAACACGGGCACTTAGTCCTCTGGGGCTGATGGACGCTGTTGAGAAAGCTGGCCAGCTCTAAGGGGACCAGACTCCTAGAAGAGAGCAGAGGAGGGGCTAGAAGAGGAGGAAAAGGGGCACAGTGGAGCACCTCCTACAGGGGAGAGGGGTCCCGTGAGCACCTCGTGGGAGTCATAGGAGAAATGGAGTGCCCTGCCTCCCTGCTGAGATTCTACCACCACAGAAAATGGCACATGAGAGGCAAGCAAAAAGCTGGCTGATCCTGAAATAAGAGAGAGGGGTGCAAGCCAAAGAAGGAAGATGAGTCAGAAAAGCCCTAAGTCTTGGCCCAAGTTTGGGGCCAGAGAAGACCATTGCAGCTACGGACTCCAGGACCTGGTCCCCGCCAAGGAAGCCAATGTCAAGTGCCCTCAGATTGTCATGTCCTTCCGTGAGGGAAGGCTGAAGTGGCATCCCGACTGCTGGGAGGAAGATGACAAGTAAGAGTCAAGAATGAACACTCCTGAGGACCAGCCCCCATTCCCTCTGACTGTGGGTGTCAGGAGGGTTGGCCTTCTGCTTGTACGGCACCCTGGAGGTGGCCTGAGAGGATCTTCTTTGAAGAGCCACCAGGGTTCCCGTGCCCCACAGCAGCCCCAGGACTTTAAAGTGGTTTCATGCCTTATGTGCGCACACCCCAGTGAGGAGCAGGGTGGGTGTTTCAAGCAATCCTTCCTGCCCTGGGCTGAGAACAGCAAAGGGCCTCCAAAGAAAGACAAGTTTGCAGAATGGGTGTGCAGGTGAACGAGAAGGTTCTGTGGGTCTTCAAAACCTTCCCAGTAGGGTCAACCCTGCATTTTCACAATATGGGACGTGTGGTGTTTTGGGTAATTGCTGGTGTATTACTTGGGGTAGGAGGGATGGGGTGGGGAGAATGGGTGATGGGTGGGGTGGTTTTGTTAAAATTTGGCTTCTCCCTGGGGAAATGGTGAAACAATGGAAAATACAAAAAACAAATTATCATTTTGTTCTATGTCCAGAATATTTTAACTTATATGCCAAGGAGTTTCCTGCCCGAGCTTAATACTGTTCCCAACAAAGGACTAAGCCAGTTAATAACTTACCAAGCTGCCAGTTTGGGGACAGAAACTGATTGAGCAGCGGAAACCTTTTATTGGGATGTGTATTCATGCAGATCACTCTGTCTTAGAGGTGCTAATTCTTGAAATTGATGCTGGGACCCTTCCTTTTTTCACTATGAAGTTATAAATACCAGCTTGTCCTTCCAAGCCACTGACTGAGGTATTTGGGGAGGAGAGGAAAGTGGGAGAGGAGGTGGGAGGGTGGCTCTTAGGGTGGAAGACTCTTGGAGCCTTTCTGATTTTTGAACTTTGAACTCTGAAGCCGTGGGAGGCAGGGTTCAGTCCCTGCCAGCACAAGTTCCATGGAATCAATTCAGAGTCGAATGAGGTTAAACTTTCACACTGGGGCAGGGGTTCACTTTAAAATACAAGGCAAAACAAACAAAGAATAATAATCCTAAGAATTAATACCCAAAACGCTGTTCTGAATCATGATATTCACCAGTTCTTGACATCATCTAGACCTGCATCTAGAAGTCCACTGTAAAATCTTTCCAGGCATGTCTTAGATTTCTGTGAAAACAGTTTAAATGTAAACTTCATATCACACTGTCAGTTTTTAATCTTAATAAAACTGTCAATTTATGTGTAAAACATCTTAGAGGAGGGTAAGGAGTAGAGGACTTCTAGCCATCCCTCAGACATCTTCTTTAGACAAGAGCATGCAAGGCTAGCGGCTATGCATGGAGGTTAAAGATTTCCACAGCACAAAGGCACCTTTGGTAAATGATCTCATTTAGCAGCCATCACTGGGAAATCACACCCTGATTTCACACATCTCTCTCACCATTCACTGGGACACTGAGCCTCTGTATTGATTATGTCCCCAGAGAGCAAAGACTTACATACAAAACTGCAAACAACTCAGCAAAGTTGCTAAAAATAATTATATTTCACGAGATGATTCTAAGCAGAGAGAAAAATGTACTTAGCAAAACCGGAAATATCCAACAGACAGTGGAGTGGAACCGAACAAAATCCTATATAAAAATAGCATTTGGGTCCCTTCTGAATTTAGTGATAAGGACTTTAACAATATCATACAAATGTACCTTGTGTACCATTTGTCATCTAACTCTCGCTCTCAGTCACTTTATAGCATTAGATAATGCAGTTACAGAGATATCTACTAGCAGAGAGACAGGAAAATTAAAAGACTTAAGCCAGAGAGATGCAGCCGAATGTCAAATGCGATTTGCAAGTGGATTGGTCGATTAACAGGGCCCACAGGATTCAAAAAGGCAAGTTAAAAAGGTAGTACTTTAGAATGACAAAGATGGGATCCAAAGAGCACCAGGAAGGAAGGAGAAGAAAAAGATGAGACCCCTTACCTGTGGGGCACTTCCCACAGGTCCACTGCTACCCCCATCACTTCCATACTCAACGCATGTTACCATCACAAGTGTCTCTGACACAGACCTCATCTTAGCCTTCCAAGCAGGCGGATGATGCTTGAGAGTGAAAGGCAACAGGTGAAAGTCAGTTAATCTCAGGGGCAGAATGAAAGCCAAATCTTCCAACCTGCGCTTCTTTATTTTAATGCTCATGTCAACAAACACACACATATACACACACTCCACCTGGGGCCACAAGTTACAACTCCATTTCCAGCCACTACCCCCTCAGATTTAGGATCTGGGATAGGAACTGGAGTAGGAGTGTGGAGGGATTTGAGAACTGGCTGATGGAGGAAACAAGAAAAGACCCAGAGAACAAAAACACACAATGGAAGCCCCTCTGGCTTCCGGCACCTGCTCGTGCTTTTTACTCTATTAGAGTGACTTTGGGCACCTCCCTCCCTCTAGAGCAGGTTTTTTTTTTTTGGGGGGGGTGCACTTATACAGGGTTGCCGGAGAGGGGACTTCCCTCATGGCATGAGACCATCCAAAGGGGAAGAGGCCAGTTCCCTGGGGAGGGGGATGTCACGGGGGGAGCATGTCCAGAGCACGCCACCAGGCAGCGGGAAGTCCTGGGCAGACTTTTCCCAAGGACAATGAGGTTCCCTTTCCCATTAGTGATGGCCACTGTCCTGTGAGGGCTCCAAGGGGTGCACAGCAGGCAGCTTCTACATGGTTCGAAATCTGCTTGTCTGGGCTATTTTTTAAATAATTTGATGTGTGAACTGTGGGTGGCATGGTTGGCTGTTGAGCTGTGGGTTTCAGCCCTCGGTGAAGCAAGAGACAAAGAGTCAATATAGAGAGAGCAGCTTTGGTTTACTGTATAAGCAAGGGGGACCCCCATTCAAGATAAGTCTGTTGCAGCACCTTACAAACCACATTTTAAGGGAAATGAAAAGGCTTTCAGTTTGTTTGGGACTCTTCTCAGGAAGCTGAAACACTGATGGTCGCCAAGGAGTTTGCAGTTTCTTGGGGAGGCAGGTGGAAGGTTGGTGTGAGAACAGGGCAGCTTTGGCCAATGAACTTTTTCTTTTCTTTTTTTTTTTAAAGATTTATTTTTATTTTTGCATACAAGCTAGGGTGCAGGCCAGAGGTGTGGGCGGTGAGAGGGGAGACAGAGTGAGGAGCAGAACAGGCAGATCGACTGAAATACACTGCTGAGGGGAGCGGCGGGTAAGGCAGGAGAGGTCTGCTGTGCCCTGTGGGAATCTCCCATGTGGGAATCTCCCCTGCTGGGCACCAAACTGGAGCAGCACCAACAGCTCCACAGCGCTGCGCTTAACCCGTTGCGACACCAGGGAACCTCTGGCCAATGAACTCTCAACCCTGCTAGGAGCCAACAGTGATGCACACAGGTCATGGTCATGAGATGTAACCCCCCTGCTCCAGAGGTCAGGCCCCTTGAATACACAACCTACTCGAATCGTTTTTACCCCGCCACTAATATACATGAAGCTCCAGCTCTTAGCTCACTGACAGCAGGACCGGGTTTGTCTGAGGCACCTTCCTACACCCAGCAAGGTGTAGGAGCCGAGGTGCCTCTTCAGCAGCGGTAGTTAGGAAGTATGTAGTTAGGTAGTCAGGAAGAACGTGGAAACACCCCAGGTAGCGGGTTCTACACTGAGACACCCCCCCAACCGGACCATGTAACTCCAATTAGTTCTCCCATCTTCTGCCAGGTGAGACTTCAGGTTTTGTCCTCACCGAAGGGCTGAGGCTTATAACAGGGTTTGGGAGTGTGGGGGAGCATAGAACAATACTGACCCGAAAAGAGCCTTGAGGGGCCCAGTCCTCACGCCCCTCACAAGTGAAGAGGGAAACTCCACAGTTCGAGTCCTCCCTTCAGATTTTGCTCCCACTTCACTGTGTCCACCTAATTCTCTGTGACTCCATGAGAATGCCCCGTCTTTTTAGACTGTCCCTCAGAGCCTAGGATTCACCCAGGAGGCTGGCTTTGGTCTACTTATACTACCCAGCCTCTGATGTCTCAACCCACAGCTCCTCCCAGTACACTCAGTTTTCAAACCCCATAAAAGTGTCCAGATCTCATCCTTAGGGTCAGATCATGCCGTTGTACCTACTTGTGAGGTTATGGCCTACCTATCTCTACCTCCACCCCCCATGAAAGAAAGACACATAAGACTTTAAATTCTGGTTGCCAACATTGTGTTTCACAATAAAAAACCAGAAATGTGATCTGTGGATTTTGCTTCCTTCTTCCTGAATTTCTCCTTGTGTAAAAAACGTGATTCAGCCTTGCCCTCATTACCCTGCACTGCTAGGGACAGGGCTATATTTAATTATAACATGTGCAGAGGTGATTTAAGACCAAATGTGAACATTTACAGCTCCTTACGTCACCCATGGTGTTTCTTATGTAGGTAACCTTGCAAGTGTCCTACCTCTGCAGAGCCCTGTTGCCCTGGCTGATTCCCCGCCCTCTTTGAGATGGCACCTCCCAGGCTCTCGCTCTTCAGAGTGCAGCCATAGGCCAGACCAGCAGTACCTGAGAGCCCATTAGAAACAGGATCTCAGACTTCACCCTCAGTCCAACCTCTTGAATCAGAATCTACATTTTAAATAAACCCCTGGCTGCTTCATGTGCCTGGAAGAACGTACCTCGAAGCATATCTTCCTGGCGGAGTAGCCACTCCGCTCTGGCTTCCATTACCTGCACATGTTTCTTATTCTATTAGCGTGACTTTAGGCACCCCCCCCCCTTTCTAGAGCAGTTTTTTTTTTTTTCAAATTGCCTGCATGTAATTAGTTGCACTAATTGCAACTCATAACTGCATAGTGAAATCAATTTAGTGGGTCATAACTAGAGTGTTTCAATGAAATAAAACAGAATGGAAAAGAAAATGTCACTCAAGTATTGTTTCATAAAGCTTTTGAAATGATGTACAGCTATGTGTGTGTTTATATCTACTGGATTTTTAAATATAATGTGGGTCATAGTCATGAAATGTAGCCCGCCGCTCCAGGGTCCAAACTCTTTGAATTCAGGACTGTTTGACCCATCCGCTGGATGTGGACTACCTAGCCTGGTGATGGCACAGAGCGGAGGCCCCAAAGAAATGAGGAATGTTGCCTGGGAGACTATATAGTTTCAGGAAAGGCATCCAGTATTGGTGTGGATAACGATCGGGGCGGGGGATGAGCACAGATAGGAGAGGAGGAAGCGCTGGCGGGGTCCAGGAAGTGGGAGAAGGGGAAGAATTTGCCAAGCTGTGTTTGGCACAATTGTCCTGCTCCTGGAAAACTGACAGAATGCTCCAACACCTCCTGTTTTCCGATAGAACGACTGAGATTTATCAGGGCTCCCTGACTTGATCAAGATCCCATTTGAAAAAAGCTGGGCATAGAATTGTGAATCATGCTTCGTTTCCCTGGTCTCAGTTAACTACAAAATAATTGGTAGGAGTCCCTTTTTTAGAGGAACTGAGTGCAGTGCCTGTGTGGGATTCATGTAACCAGGTGAATTTTAGGGGACCCCCGACTTCATGTGACCGTGAAGCAGCATCAGACATGTGATGCGAGGCGGGACGTTACGTGCGCCTTGGCCTGAACAACATGACCCAGAAGCAGAGGTGTGAAAGACAGGGAAATGAAATCTGTGTTAGGGAGACTCGGGTATGAGACCCAGGCAGAATCTCACATTGTCAGATGGCAAAAGAAAGATCAGGGAAGGACTTTCTAGAGACCAGAGTCAGCTACCCACCCATTCATTCCACGCTTACCGCTGTAGCACCTACTATGTGCAGCCACTGGTCCGGGTAGTGGAGATAATGAGCAAAATGGACAAAATGGGACTGTTCCATGGAGGTAGCCTTCTGGGGATGAGAGGAAGAAATGAATAAACACCTGCTTGTAGATGTCTTTATATCTTGCTTATTCTGCATGTCACCTATATGTTCATATAATATAGAAATCGCAGAAAAAATTCTGGATAAACTGATGGAAAGTGAGAGACATGCCTCTTGTCTTAGCTCTCTACTTAGTGAGCTATATCAGGATGAGTTAAGAGTATCAGAGCTAAGATTGACTCCAAATTTTTGTGTGCTTTAATTAATCAAAACGTTTCACTTCTTTTTGGTTTAACGAACAATCTGCTATCAAAGACGGGTCGCTCTAGAAAGACCTCACTCTGGTCAAGTCCAGGAGTGTCAAGCTCTGTCCATGGAACCCTAGGACATCAGCCTCTGGCCAGGAGAGGACAAGCCCCGGGGCCCTGGCTGACCTCCACCCTTCCTGCTCAGCCGGACACTGCCCACCCAAACTGCACTGTGTTTATGGCGATGCCACAGAAACTTGTGTTTGGCACAATTGTCCTGCTGCTAAAAAACTAACACAAAATGCTTCAACACCTTCAGTTTTCGGATAGAGCAACTGAGATTTAGGAGGGCTCCCTGACTCGATCAAGATCACATATTGAATAAAAGCTGGGCATAGAATTGTGAATCATGCTTCATGTGCCCAGTCTCGGTCATCTGTAAAATAATACTGTCTAGAATGTCTTACTTCAGATATTATCTAGACTGTTCCCTTCACAGGCAGGAGAGCATGACCCAGGTCAAGGAGCTTTGGGGGTCACAGTTGCTGATTTGATGATGAAACCTTCACACACTTCTCTGGATACCTTTTCACCAGAGGTGACCAGTGGAAGTGACACAGAGCTCCCAGAACTCCTGAGTTCACACGTGTCCCCCTGCATGCATTTCCTGTGCTCTCAATCTTTCTGTTTTATCTGCTTGCGCCCTTAAAGTGTTTCCAAGTCTTGGAAAGCAAGCGTCCCTTCAAGTTCAAGGCTTTGAACTTGGTTCATCACCAGGCTGTAGTGTCTCCCAGTCAGAGAGGACTTGTCCTTCTTTGGAGTTGATATAACCCAGCTGCCAGCACTCTCTCGGATAGACTTGGGTCCATGCCCATTTCTCGCCCCAAAGAGCTAGGCACATCTCTCAGCACACCTGCCTCTGGGCACTCGGTCTTCCTGGTGAACCTCCCTTGGGTCTTCCCACACTGGTTTCCTCTCCCTCCTCCAGCAGTACCTAATTTCCACGGCTTCGTTAATTGTCCCACCGCCCGGGATTCTGTGTTACCAACTTGAATAGAGACAATTTATTTCTTCCAAGGTCTGATTCTTATTTTTGCACTGACTCTTTTTTTCCCCCTCCATCTGAGCATTTTAAATGCATATGAACAGATGGAAGTGTTTTGAAACACAGTTGCAGAGTTTTTCCTCACAGACGCACATCCACACATTCTGGTAAACGTGTTGGGTGACCCGGGTAACCCATCAGGAGGATTTCTGACAGCCCTTTTCCAACCCATCCAGGGCTGAGATGATTACAGTATGGTCTGTCTCCTGGGTACAAAGCTGCTTTTTTCTCTAACGAAGCATCGGCGCTGAAGCTGTTCCCCTGGCTTCTTCTCTAACGCCAGCCCACAGGAAAGTTTCTCCCAACCACTCTCCATAAATTCCCTGCAACCACATTGAGGATGGCTGCTGACCGTTTCATAGTCACTCAGGCTAACCCGCTCCTTAATTCTTGTCTCCAGAATCCTTCCTCAGTCCTTCTGGGGTTAGAACCAGAAACATTGCACATCCCCCCAGGCAGCAACAATACCCATGTTTACTTTAGAATACATTTCAGTGAGCACCCAAGTGCTTTAGCCCAAACTGAAGGGTATTTGTGTAGGGGAGCAGATTGTGGGGAAGTTTTATGTTTCAGCATACCCCAGGGGAAAAAAAAAAAAGAAAATGACTCTCTTTCCTGGAAGAAAAGAAAAAAGAGAGAGAAAAAAAATAAAAAGGCTAAAATATGGACTGCATGCCACAAAAAGACAAGCTGAGGGAATCCCAACAGCATGGACTTTTCGGAAAGAATGGCACCTCCCCTTCTCCTCCCTCCCAATAAAAAAAAAAAAAAGCCCAGAATACAGAAAAACTGTGCTGATGATGTTGGAATCAGTGCTGATTTCACGAGGGACAACCAACTGCTCTTTTGCCGGAGGCGCCAGAACACAAAAGGTGTCAATGGAGAAGCTCTCTGCTTTTCTGAGTGGATGGGGCTCCCCAAAATGAGTGTGAAAGGAATAAGAACAGCTGAAAATTCCAGCCCACAGCTTCAAGTTTTCCGAAGCCTGTTTGCCTTGGCCCACCTCTGCCATTCCTTTCTCTCTTTTTTTCAGAAGTGTGAAATGGGTTGTTTGCTGGTATTTGTTCTGTGGTCTCTGCTAACTCTTCCATCTGTATAAACTCAACTCTGCCAACCGGGCCTTCTCGCAGGACTCTCTTCAGCTGGCTTGTAGGGACACGGAGGTCCTGTTCAGTGGGACTGTGCAGTCTGCAAATGAGTGCTGCTGGCTGTGTGAAGGACACTGTGAGCACTCACCGGGGTCGTTCCTTCCCGTAGGACCAGCCCCTAAGCAATACGGAGGCCAAGAGCCTTTATGTCTGCGTGGGACTGTGCCTGCCCGGGAGCAGGGATTTGGCACAGCTGCCTGTCAGGTGCTCATACACCTGAATGACTGAGGTTGGGGTCTGGCTACTAGGCCTTTCTTCCTTCCTTGGATGTAAATATTTGATTGAGGATGAAGAGAGCCATAGAAAAGTCTGTATTGCCATGATTTCCCACTTTCATTCTATAGTGATCTGTATCTGGCCAACCAGATACTGCTCTTCCACAAGCTACAGTTTAGCAGTATGCCCAAGTCTTAGTTCTTAGCCTATTGATTAACTGGTTGTCACTAGTTGCTATGACACAGCAAAAATATCATCAAATATGACCATGTGCTTTGAGACCAGAGACTGAAAATGAGTAGAGCTGATGACTTCAGCCAAGTTCAGCAAGTATCACGGTGAAGTGCAAACAACTGTTAATGAAGAGTGACCACAGTTAAATAAAACACGAGGTGGAGAACACATGTGCCAAGAGAAGGGCTATTTGGGGGCATGTTTTTGTTAGCCACTGAGGCTGCACCCACTCCAGGGCGTCTTCAGTGGAGGGGAGCAGAAGTGGAAAAGGAGTATCAGAGTAAATAACCACCAGGAAGAAACAGTTTGGATCATACTCCGTTATCTAGTAGAGCAGTAAAATTGATCCCAGCTACCTCTGAATGAAAACCCAAGAGATTTTCCTTGGGTTTCCCAAGCTAGAGAGGACAAAGCTTAGTTAGGAGTTAGCAACCCTGCCTCTCCTGTATATACCTGTTTTAAATAATGGATGCATCTGCTCTTAATGGGGCAATGTTAGGCACTATAAAATGTATATTTTAGCCTCTGTACAACAAAGAGATAATCATATGCTCCAGGAGTGTGTTCAATAAAATAGCCTTCACGGAATGTGCAATAAGTTACTAGAAACCAAGTCACCCAAGGATTGGGTGTAATCCCAAGGAGGTGGACAGAAAGTTTAAGTAAGAAAGAGTGTCCTTTTCATAAGAGAGCACTCCTCACCCTAAATCTCTTGGGCACATACCAGGGAATATTTGAACTTCTGAGTGCATGTAGTGGAAATTGACCATGATGGGCTCAGGAAAACGGGAATCATAGGGAAATAGTCCCCCAAGACCAGGAGGAGTTTTTAGCACATGCTCCAAAGCAAACACAGTTACTTTTTCAAGGCAGGGCTATCAGCATAAGCTAAGGCTCATCAAAAAGTAAACTGACTCTTCTATTTGTTTTTTTCCCTGGGTAATTGAACTCTGAGGTCCAAGACAAAGGACATTATACATCTCTAGTCTTGAGAATAATGACTTGAGCTCAAATCTTACCTCTGTCATTTCCTGTCTACGGTACTTTAACTTTTCTCATTCTTAATTTCCTCTTCCGTGAGACAGAAGAGACTATCTTGTAGGTGTATTATGAGAATTTAGTGACTGCATGTCGAGTATTTATAAAAGGGCTAGGTAAATAGAAAAATATGTAACTGATATTTGATATGATGATGATGATGGTACAATATTCTGATTGCTTATCACTAGTCACTCACAATTATCTCTTGCCAAAAAAAAAATATAGTAGGTCAAAATCAAACATAGGAATCTTACTTCCCTTCACCTGCGATTGGCATGACATTGGCACAATGAAGTATTAGTGAATTTCTTCTGAAGGTATTTTAGAAAGATTTTCCACCCTGAGAATGCACATGTACACACACATCTCAGGAATTTGGGGACTGTTTGTTACTACACATGAACTGACCAGTCTGACTGATACAAAAACTGGTACTGCAATTAGGAACAATACAAACATTCAAACATGGCCATGATTTAAAGGGATGGGAACCAGGTGGTAGGGAGCAAGAAGCAAAGAAATTGTTACGTACTAAAGGGATAATCACTCCTCTTATCCAGTTGTAAAACATTTGGTAAAAGTGATCCCTAAAATCATTTGGAACTGTGAAATAAACTTTGAGCTCTAAAGAGAAAATTGGAATGTAAAATAAGTATATTATCTAATATTGGGTTTATTTGACAAAGGGCTATGATAGAAGACTAAGCGCAGAAAAGAATTGATCAGATTGCAAATAAAAATGAAAAACTACAGAGTCCAATATATGGAGACTTAAAGGATTGGAAAAGTCAAGAATTTCTTATCTATATCTAAAAAAGAAAATATTATGAAAAAATTTGAACAATAAGGACCAATTAAAATTTATATTTGGTGGAAGGACCAAATCAATTATATGACCCTAGTAGTCATACAGTCACAAGTCACTTAAGGATGGAGATACTTTCTGAGAAATGCAGTTAGGCTCCTTCTCCTTTGTGTGAGTGACAGAATGTAATTACACAAACCTATATGAAATAGTCTACCTCACACGAAGGTTAAATGGTAGAATCTATTGGGACCACCTTCCTATGTGCCGTCTGTTGTTAAGCAAAGTATTGCTGTAAGTGCTTTCAGTTGCACAAGGTCATTCAGAGAAAAAAGGGCTAAGAGTGTGAATTTCCAACTAAAACCTATTAGACTTACTCTTACGTTGTGAGAGAGGGAAGAGAACAAGGAGAAGATGGAGGAGGTGAAGAAGGTAGAGGAAAGAATTTATTTTTAAAGTCCTTTCCACTACCTGCATCTTCACTGTCTCTTTTTCTATTTCCAGTTGTTTCTTTTTTTTTTTAATGTTGACACTCTCCTTGTTACCCAGTTATTTCTAATTTAGTACCATGAATTATATATGAAAAATATAGAAAAATTGATACCTAGGATTGATGCTATCTCTTTCCAAGTAAAACTTGTGTTTGTTTCTATCAGCTAGAGGGACACGTTACAGATCATCTTAATCCAATTTAAGGCATCAAGACCATTCAAAGCTAAACCCTAATCTGTAGAAAGGCTGAATGTTTTTCCCCCTGTTTAGCCTTACTCTTAGAATATAGTCCCTCCAAACCCCAAACCAGAATGTGTTGTGTGAGAGAGCTCTCCATCCTTCTCCAGTCCTGCACTTCAAGCTGTTCTCCTACAGTTTCATGAAGATGTAAAAACTTCAGCTCAGCTTTTCAGCCTCTCAGCTGCCTGTGTGCTGTACTACAGCAGAGGCAGAAGGCAACTTTCTGCTTGAGGTCTGTGAAAAGACCTGGTTAGATGATCATGTTTAGATTCAAAGATGCCTGATAAGTAGTCTAATATCCAGCTGGAAGCTGGACAGTAGTAGTTTCTGGGCAGGAAAAGTCAAGAAAAGTTAATGGAAGGAAAGAAGAAAGAAAAGTTAAATAAAAGGATGAAAGGGAAAACGTCAAATACCTATGGTGTAGGTATCTGCACTATCTCTAGTTATTAATGAAGGCTGACATTAAAAATAACTCACTCAAAATGTATGTAGATCATAGATTTGGGAGTCAGTTTTGAACTTGGGACTTTCTGGCTCCAGCCTGTATTTGGCTCCCTTCTCAACATGCCTATCTGGCTTTATACTTTTGACCTCTCACAATCTTCTAATTCTTGAATGCTTGGACCCAATCTGAGCCCTTTGATCCAACTGAATACCTTGGCTATTGAGCCTTTTAATCTCTCTCTACCCCCCCCTTAAATATATGGAACCCCCTTGTTTCTTTAATAGCGACCAACCCATGCTAACTAATCTCAACTCTGAATCCTATTGTCTCCTCCCAGATTGTTCTCTCCCAATAGAAATGAATATGGGGAATTCACAGGATGATAAGAAGGCCCTAGATGTCTTTAAGTAAATAAAATCTCTCTCTCTCTCTCTCTCTCTCTCTCTCTCTCTCTCTCTCTCTCTCTCTCTCTCTCTCTCTCGGTCTCACTCTCTCTCCTTCTCTCCTGTTCTCCCTCCTTTCCTTCTTCCTCCCTCCCTCCTTTCTTCCATCATTACTTTCTCCCTTTCATCTATCTCTCCTTCCTCTTTTTCTCTTCTTAACAGTGTCTGGACAAATGTATCCTAATGATGCTGCTAAGATTTAAGTATACAATGTTGGGCAAAATTATCTGATTGCTGTTCATTTGGACCATAGATATTAGTGGACATAGGTTGAGGCTATGTTTCCAAGTTTATCATCCTGGGGCAAAAGTTCAGATACATAGAAAACCACCAAGGAAGAGAAGGGCCTTAACCACAGATGAGACACTATGAGTTGGTCTATAGTTCCCAAATTTTCTAGAGATGTGTCTATAGCATCAGTGCAAAAGAAGAGTTTTGGGGCCTTCCTGGTGGCACAGGGGTTAAAGTCTCAGCGCTATCAAGCCATCGCCAGCCATTGCAGCATGAGTTCAAGCCCCAGCCAGGGAGCTTCCCACATGGCACAGCAGACCTCTCCTGTTTTGCCCGCTGCTCCCTTCAGCAGTATATTTCGGTCCATGTGCCTGTTCTGCTCCCCACTCTGCCTCTGGTAATCCTCTCAGTGCCCCCCACCTCTGGCCTATTCCCCAGTTCTTGTATGCATAGATAAATAAAAACAAATCTTAAAAAAAGAGTTTTGGTCATTGTTCAACATTTCTCATTTGAGAAACAATGACAGTGGGGGCTGAATTGAGACCCCATTGCACCAGAACCTTCCATCTCTCCATTTCCCTTGGCCAAACCCCAACTACACAGAGACATGACAGCTAAGTGGAAGTCTTGCCAATTAGAGTAATCTGCCCTTCAGCATGCCTGCTTGTAGAGAGCCAGAACACTTGACCCAAAAAGAGATCCATCCAAGTCCTTACAAACATATGCACCTTTTTTAAAAAAATCCAAAACAAGTTAGAGCCAAGCTGATCAGATGACTAAGTGAGAATTGCATGTTTTAAATGTCTGGATGGAACCAATTGAAATAGAATATGCCCCTGGTCTCTCATCCCCCTAAGGCTTCTCAGTGCCAATGTCTAGTCTGACTATGGAGATACACTTGAAGGCAAGTTGTTTGCAGTTGCATATATAGTTGGATCTCAGGGTCAAGGAGCTTTATTTTAAAGAAAGCTTTATTTTATTTAAAGCTTTATTTTAAAGAAAGAACTGTCCTTTGATCATTCTTTTTCATTCACTCACAGTAGAGCCAGGTGCAATGTAATTACATCGAAAGTGTAATAATTCTGTTATGAAAGCAACTTTATCACCTTGATACCATCTTGTAAAATCACCCATGTTTTAAAGTAAAGATTTATCCCTTTACTAAGCCAACACCCACAAGGCTTCTAGGGGGGAACTTCAGGAGAAGGAGAATATGAATTTATGTGATAGTTTTTTCCCTCCAGAGAACAGGATTCTGGAAATAATTCTGGATAGCAAGGAGGAAGAAACAGGCAAGACTTCTGCAGCCGAGAAGCTAGCTCCTCCATCTTTAAGCTGAAATTCACTCCGTTACTACTTTTATCCATTTCCCTTTGTGTTCCCTCTGAAATAATGCCAAACAAATGTCTTTCCCCATAACAACCTTTCAATTAATTGAAAGCAGAGCTCATGCCCTCTTATCCTTTCTTGTGTTCTCTGCTTCTCACATTGAACACTTTTCATTCTTTCAACTGCTTCTGCTATGGCATTTTGTCAGGAGGAAATAGCAGTAGAAAAACCTATGTGAATAAGCAGTCCATGTATGCCTCAGTGAATGGCAAATGTCTCTCTGACCTCTGAACCAAAGATTCTGACACCAGATCGGAGTACACACTTACAGGGGTATGTCAGCAGGCAGCATCCCAAGCTCCTGTGAGGGGAAGCAAGAAAAAAATGGTCAAAATAGTTTTGCCCTTATTAATTAAGAAATGTTTCCCTTCATTGATTCTCCAATGGGACTGACTTTTTTGTCACTTGCTAGAATTATTAAGTTCTATATTTTAAGTTCTTAATGAATCTTTCCTTATGACGCATTTGAAATTATTTTAGTACTTAAATATAACTGTGCAAATGTGCTCTAGAGCCTCATGATCTCTCTATTTATTTTTATTGCCTGAAATAAAAATAAACAACTACTCTTAACAAATGTATCTATTTTCTAAAACTGTGGAACTAGGACAAAACCAGCAATCTCAATGGGATCCAAATCAGGCACAAGTTAAGAATTTTCATTGGATTTCTGGAATAAAGCTCAGAGCATAAGCCCTGGCATTTTTCACTCTGTACTCATGGTAATTATTGTGGCATACATCCACCTGTCTTCGTTGACTTGTTCAGTCTGAGACAAACCAGATGGGAATAAGGAATGATCTACTACATTGGCCCATTATGAGATGGGTCCTGGAATTAAACCTGTAATTAATCTTGTAATCTTAGACTCACTCTCGTTCATGAAAGGTGAGACCAATACATCTGCTAATATTACTACTAATTATATCAACAACAGAAATAAGTATAATGTTCCTGATCCAAGTGACCTTAGTGTTCACTGTTGATTTTTACAGTGGATCCTAATATAAGATTGTTGAAAATGATTTCTAACTTTTTGAAGAAATGTGATGAAGACAAAGGATTAGTTCACTTTCTAAAATATCTTTAAAAATGTTATTGATATTAGTAAATATTATTTAATTGTCAGAATGATTTACCTACTATATTAACAAGATGTCCTAGTGGAGTCTGGGGCTTTGGTGGTGGCAGCATAATTATTTAATCTGCTTGGTTCCACATAAAAACAGACAGTGAAGCTGCATAACAAAAGCCTAAGCTCCTGATAACCAAGTCAGGTGATTAAGTATCCCCAGGCAACACAAAATAGAAATGGATTGGTCAAGACATAGTTACAAAACCTGAGTGGATCAACATCAGTATGGAGAGAACCAGAGGAAGAAATGAAATACCAGACAAACCATAAAGAGAAACCTAAAGTGGTCACTAGGGACTCTCTCTAATGTGCACAGAGCTATGAGTTTTGCTAACTTACTGGAAGGGTGAGTGTAAGAAGTATGCAAGAGTGTAAGCAAGTCATGTCAAACGGTAAGGCCTGAAGAATTGTGGACACTATGAATTCTTAAAACTAGCCAAGCTCCCCTTGGAAACAAATGCCAACAATAATGAAGAATTGTAACAGATTCCTCCATGAGCAGAACAGAGACAACTGTGGGAAAGAAAAAGCAAGTTCTAGATAAAACAGAGGAAATAAATAAGGTGAAGGGATCGATATCAGGAACCAAGTTGAACAGATTTTGTAACAACAAAAATGGAGCTTTGAGAAGTTAGAAAAACTACCTTGAACCATGACTCTCTCTAAAAGTTTAAGAAAGTTAATTTCACATAAAAATGGGTAAGGATTAAAAAGCAAAGCAGACTGCTTATAAACAATAACAAAGGACATGCCACAACAAAGATAAATTATTCCTAAATGAGCTAAACTGTATTTATAGTATGATAAAGGAAATAGAAGTTCAACATATATCGCAATTAGAATAAAGTCATAAATAAGAAAAAGGGCCGCAAACATTTTAGATAAAAGAAGAAAATCACTTCAAATTTGAAAATTAAATAGAAGACACACAATTGTAAATAAATACAACAGATAATGGTCTAAGAAGGCCAGAAGGTGAAGAGACAGAATTTTTTTAAGACAAAAAGAAATTTAATTTAAAAGAGATAAATGTAAGAAAACAAAACAATTATTAATATTGGCAAAAAATTTCAACAAATGCATAATAGCAGTCCCTGAAGAGAAAAAACAAGCAAAGAAATAGAACAAAAATGATGATTGAGAAAAACTTTCCTAAAATTAAAACATACAATATATTTTACAATAAAATATGCAACATAAAATTATAGAAAAGACTTGCTTAGAAGTTTAAAAAGAGTGAATGTGTTAAAGAGGAGAGATACAGCTAAAGAGAGAACTGATAAGGTAGAAGATGGAGAATAGGAATCATTTTCAAAAACACATAGGACATTTACCAAAACAAAAAAAAGTTTCTGATTAATACCAAAGTAACACAAATTCACTTCTCTGATAACAATGTAAGTTAATGAGGATTCAATGATAGAATAACAACTAAAATGATTCATATGCTTGTGAAAGTTTCTTAAGCTCTAAATAAGAGAATCAAAGAGGAAATAAAAATAAAAATTGTGAAATAATTAGATTTGAATGACAAGCTAGTACAAACAAATTCTGTGAAAGGTAGCTGGAATAGATTAAAAGCAAATGGAGAGCTTTGAATACAAATTTTTTTTTTAAAAAGGATTATCAGATATTAATATTCAATTCAATAAGAAAATAATACATCAAAACTAAAGCAAATAGAAAGTTAAAAGTAATATAAATCAGAGGAATAAATGAAATAGAAAACAAAACTAGATTAAAAAAAAGACTAATGTCCTGAATGACCAATAAAATAGACAAAGTTCTGTTAAGACTGATAAAGCACAAAAAATACTAAACCACAAATGACCACATATAAAAAGAGAGATAGATATAAATACAAGGCAGAAAATTTGGAAGAACAAATGTATCCTATCAATACTTCTCCAGTGACTATTTAATAGTAGGTGTGTCCTATCTGCCCCACCTGTTCAAAAGTCTTCAATGGCCTGCCCATTGTTATCAGTATAATGAGTCTATGTATCATAGCTAACAAAGTCTGTCTACAACTAATCTCTCCAGCATCATCAAGGTTTATATTTTCCTTTCCTTCCTATACTTTAGCCTTTTGCCTAAAACTTCCTGCCCTAAGCATTGCCTACTTGTACCCCATCTTTCAGGTTTGCCTCAATCATTACTTCTCCAGATAAATCTTCCTCTGAGCTCCCCACTTCCCAAGATTAGATCAGGCTGCCTTCTTTACTCTTTGACAGCACACTGTACCTCTCCTCGGTGGCACTCTGCATATCTGTAAAGTCATATGAATCTGTGGATAATTTCATTCATCTTTCTCTTCCCCACTAAAATGTAAATTGCAAGAAAGTGAAGACCATGTCTTTTCTTTGATAGCTTTATTCCCTGTGTCTAACTCAACCATTTTACTTCATAGAAATAATCAGTTACAAGAAAAAAAAGAGAGAAGAAGGCTGTAGATTATTTGGGTAATATGACCGCGATTATTCTTCCTGTATCCAAGTCCCTTGCAATATGATTTTGCCTCTCCTCCCATAAGGTCTAGTTCCCAAATTTTTGAATCCAGCCTGGCTTTGTGATTTCCCTTGCTCAATAGAAAGCCCTAGAAAAAATGGCGTGCCAATTCTGTGCTTCAGAAGGTCCTGTGGATGTCTGCTTTCTTTTGGATCTCTGTGGCTGCCATGTGTGCAAGCCAAGCCTAGCTTAATGGAGCCAAGAGCCGAGACTGGAGCCCTGCCTTGACTTCATTCTTTTTGGACAAGACTCTGCCTCCTCTCTGGCTTTTACAAACAGTTCTCCATGTGGATGAAAGCTTGGGCCTCATTCCATACCCAGCCTCTGTCTGTATCCTCCCTTCAGTCCAATCTTTATTCTCCCTTCAATTCCTGGAGCTGGACCTCAGTACCATCCAGCTATGAAATTAGGCCGTTCAAATATGTCACTCATGATTGGACTGGGCCGTGGGAATGCCAAGGTTCAACCTGACTGATCATGGGCATCGTGATTGGGAATATGCCCTGTCACTGTGAAGTCCAGTTCTGCATCTAACCTCACTCCTGCCAACCATGCTAAGCCACCGAGTCTCTCCCAAGGTCAGCAAGGTCCTACCACATTCCCCAAGTGTTAGGACAGGGACATTGTTTAAAAAAAAAAAAATGCTAGAAACAGTGAAGTACTCTACCAGATCCAGTGTTATCATCATGATTATCCTATGATTACCTGCTTCCTCCTGCTAGAGCAGCTGCTATGGTCAGGAATGTCTTAAGAAGGAGGCTGGACCTCTGAGAACCTTCCAGTTCCAAGAATCCAAAGCCCTGCAGATACGCTGAATTCCATTTACAAAAAAATAAGCAAGGTGCATGCAAATTAAGTAAAATTCTATTTTCTGCTTTCCTCTCAGTATTATTTGATTTAAACATTTTCTTACCCGGCTGTTTAAATCTAGGTAGTATTGATTGAAAAAAAAAAAAGATGGAGTCAGATAGGTGGGTCTAGACATTTTTCGCTAATGAAAAAAAGGGTGAGCCAGTAATAAAACTGGCGAACACTCTAGATGATGGGCTATGTTCTAAGCAATGGATTCCTCATTTTTTCTCATGACAAATTTTTGAGGTGAGTGCTGTGACTGTCCCCATTTTACAGATGAGGAAGCTAAAGCACAGAGAGGTTAGATAGCTTCCCCAAAGTCACAGAGCAGGCGGGATGCAAACCCCAAAAATCTAGTCCACTGGTCTATGCTTTAAAAACCTATGCTCCGTGAGAAGGCACCATCCCGCCCACAGGCGCCCTACCTGGAGTTGCAGAGATGAAACCAGCGTAGTGACCAGGCAGACTCTCCTTGCAAGTTAGAAAGCTCCATCTCCGGTGCACACATGAACCTGGATTTTCTGATAGTGCTTTGCCCCCGCTCTCCTGAGAGAAGGCAGTAAATTGGGAAGGCTAGAATTGTCGCCTGCCTACTCCTGCTAATTAAACTCCTCCAACTGACACTTTTTGGCTGGTTCCAAGAGGATATTATTTTTAGCTTGTGAGGGTTAAAGGGGAAGTGAAGTGTGCCAAATTCAGGTTATTAGAGAGGGAGAAAGAGAAGGGATCTCAGAAGGAGGCATTACGATTACGACTCCATTTAGTAAGAAGATGGGGAAATTGGGAGCTTGGGGGACTATCTCAGAGGCCGTAGAAGGCTGGGAAACCCTGTCTACCTCCTTAACTGCCACATTTAAATGACTGGAATATCTCTTGATTCACATAGTCCCAATGGGACAGCAACTGCAGATAATAGAAAGATCCAGACGTTTTTGTTTTGTTTTGTTTTTTTACTATTTTCTGGAATGAAGAGGGATGGTTTGTAGACGAGGGGGAAGGGAGCTCTCTACCTCCCCCAGCCCTTTTGCTCTGGCACTCCTGCCCTGGCTCATCCTCAGAGGTAGTAAATGAGGTACCGACACCACCCCGATGAGGAAGCAGAGAGGCTCATCTGCAGGGATTCTTCCAATCAAGACCAGGTCAGACCGTGCAGGTCTCAGCCAACTGATAGACCTGAATCTGCAAGACCAGGGGCTCTGTGAGGTCTGGGGTACCGGCTGCAGCCCCTCCTCCCAGGACTCCATCCATCTAAGTCACTTTCATTCTTCTGCCCACTGCTTTTTTCTTCCTTGGGGCCCTCCCTCTCTGCTGTGGTTCCAGTGATTAAAGGTGCAAGGTCCCCAGTCATTCCCCAGCACTTCTGTAAACTGTCGAAGCCCAGGAGGTTCAGCCCTGTTAAGCTGAGGCATAAAACCCAGCAGCCTGTGATACAAGCCATGAAACCCTTAAGATTCAATTCACAGGAAAAAGAACCTTTTTTTTGCGGTCCTGCTCTTCATGTGATTAATAGATGTCATTGTTCGGTCTGACAGCAAAGGCTCCACTCTGCTACAAGCCAGCAGTTTTGTGCCTGGACAGAGCTAGAGAAAAAGTACTACTGACACTCAGGCTCATTCTTCTCAGAACTCCATGCGTTGTCGTTTTAAGGAGTGTGCTGTTGGAATTTTTAGCATATGCTAGAAACATGAAGAGTAGAACTGAATTAATCCACTACTGCTGAAAGGCAGCTAACATGTATTGCAAAGGTGCCAGGTGCAGGTCAGGACTGGACCTAGATTGGACTCTCTACTCCCTTGCTCACTGCCTAGATGACCTTAGCCTAGTCATGCCACCTTTGGAGACATAACTCCATCCATGGAAAATGGAGCTCACAGCACTTACCACATGGGATTGTGCTGAATGCTGGGAGAAAATGGCATTCAAGCTCTCAGCCATTCCTAGCACAGAGTCAAGTGCCCCTAACCTTAGCTGCTGTTACGTAGTTAGGCACGTGAGAGACAGGGAGAGGCTGGGGCAAGATGAATCTCCAACATCACCTCCAGCGTGAGCAGGTCTACTATCATGGCCCAATAAAGCAGCTTCCAACAACCAGTGGCCACCGAACATATTAGTGCTCTCCATCTACAGCGGTGGTTCTCAGTGGAGACCTAACTGCTCCTTCAGCAGCAGCTGCTTATTTGAAGCACGCTCTCCCCATCAGTAAAAAATGAATTTATTTAGAAGAAACTTTTTAAAGGCTACGATAAATTGCATTTTTATAGTGGGCAGTTGGTTAACATGCCATACGTTCTGTAGGCAATTAAATAATGGCTCTATTATTCCATGTCTCCCCAGGGTATGGACAAATTGTTTTGATTTGACTATTTTGAATGATGTTAAATCAAATGTTCAGTGGTTCTCAGTTTTGGGTAATTTTGCTTCCCCCTCCCTCCAGACAATGTCTGGAGACATTTTATGTCATCACAACTAAGGTATAGGGGATTTTTACCAGCATCTAGTGGGTAGGGCCACATTGCTGCTAACACCCACTAATGCACAGGCCAGCCCCCCACAACAAAGAGTTATCTGACCCCAAATGTCACTAGTGTTGGGGTTGAGAAACCCTGCATTATCCAAACCTGTAGGTCACTGGTAGGAGTCTTAAATAACTCACAGTGTGAAGAAATTGATCTGGAATTTAAGACACTGTCATTGAATTGAAATTAATTTCACCTAATAACTGACTGGAGAATTGTTTGTCAACACTGTAGTGCTTGATTAATTCGTTTTTCCCATTTACATTCCCCCCCCCAATACAAAATGCAATTGTCTTCTGGATTATCATTGTTTCTTTTTTTTTAAGATTTATTTATCTATGCATGCAAGCTGGGGAACAGGCCAGAGGCATGGGGCAGCAAGAGGGTTCACCACAGACAGAGTGGGAAGCAGAACAGGCAGATCAATGGAAATACACCGCTGAAGGGAGCAGCGGGCAAGGCAGGAGAGGTCTGCCGCGCCATGTGGGATTCTCCCTGGCTGGACGTTGAACTCGCGTCGCCTCTGCCGACAGCTCCAAGCTGGTGCCGACAGCGACAGCGCCACCAGGGAGGCCCTGGATTATCATTGTTTCAAAGGTCATTTGTGTTGATTCTTATGACAGACTTTTCAGGGGACAGTGAATGTTGGAGGCTAAGCTAGTGCTGGCTTCATCATTTGTGATAAAACTTATGCCCATACACCCTGTCATCCCCCCAAAACAGAACAGAAATGAACTGTTACAATTTTACATACCTTAACTTCAGTTTAAAGGTTTTCCTTCTCTATATTCATCAAGATCATGGTTTCTAATCCAAGGCTAGGATTTCCCTCGTGGCTGCCAAGGTGGAAACCCAAACATTCAGAGTATAAGAGAGAAGGGACAGGTCCGACTCATTGTTTGGTTTCTTTACCTTTCATGCCCACGGAATATGGTTTCACCCATCTGAGAAACTCATTATCGAGAGGAGAGACTATATAAGCACTTCTTGAAAATGGGGCATGTTTGCTGTTTTTGGAAAAAAAACAGCCTGGAAGAGATTAAATTTAGTCGAGGGTAAAGCAACCAAAGTAAAATCACATGATCCTTTGATTTCAGAGGCTTTGGGTTAGACCTGGGCCCTGCCCACGCCTTGCTCCTCTCTACTGCCCCTGGCTCAGCCGAAGCCATAACATGACCTGGGGATTCCAGAGGGGCCTGAGCTCCGTGGGGCAAAGGTGGATCAGGCCCCCCATCCAGAACAGGGGGAACAAAGCTGGCATCTATTCAATGTGGCTCATGAGCCAGGAACCATGTACCTTAGAGACCTGAGTTCCTCCGGAGGAATTTTAGAAGCCACAAGTAGGCTAGCATTTTAAAAAAATATGATTTAGGTAGATCTTGTTTAAACTAACATAAACCCAAACCTGGATTAATGAAAATATTTTAGGGAAAGAAAAAGGGCATGCCATTATGGAATGCCCTTCACTGTCTTATTTATGTATTTTCCCCAGTCTGTTCCAGCCATCACCAGGCTGAGATTCCCTTTGAGCCAAGGCCTCCTAAAAGCCAGCGTTTTATCTGCACCCAGTCCTAGAAGAATGCCAGCCTTAGGTTACAGTGGGTGCTCTTAGACTCCTGCTGAGTTACTGCTTTCTGTCCAACATGGGTGGCTGTTTCACATGATGCCTGGCACGTAGCATAGACTCTTGTGCATAATACATCCAAACTGAATTTATCCAAATCTAACAGGACTAACAACAGCTCCCCCATAGAGTGGGTGCCAAGACATAAATGGACTCACCTCAGAGACGGTGCCCAGTGTGGTACTTGGCGAGTGGTGGGGCACACTTGATGTGTGCTAGTGTGGCATTCGCGCGGGGACGTCCTCTTACAACGCGTAAGCAAGGCGTTTGCACAGGGCACCGGCCAAGACTTGCTGGCACTGTGCCTGCTCGGAGAAGTCCTCTGGGATACAGAGTGACGCCTTCTGCACTTCGCCAGAGGTGCCAATGGCCAAGACAGGACAGATACATTGGTCCCTTCTGCTGGGTGAGACCTGCCAGATGTGGACAAGAGACTCTTCTAAAGAAGTGGATGCAAAGGGTGCAGCGGATAACTGCGAGTGTAGACCCCTAGGTACTGGAGAGCAATAGTAAGTAAATCTTGAAAAAATTAAACCTCAGTTTGAAAATGGGGAGACAAGCCCATGCAGTCTGTCCAACATTGCCCAGCCTTCCATGAGACAGGTGTGCTCCTGGAGGTGCTTCAACGGAGACCCCAAATTGCATAGCACACCTAGTCAATGACCTTTGGCCTTGACTTCCACCTTGCTGGTCTCCTTCCATGTTTGTCGAGCATTCCTCTTGTGACTGTGTTATTTGCTGGGACACGCCATCATCCCTACTTGGGAGGAACAGCCTGGGGGCAAATTCTACTCTCCCCGACCCCCACTCCTGCACAGTGTGACGGTGACAGTGATAACAGCGACTGTGATAGCCAGTATCTGCTGACCCTGCCTTGCAACAGACAGTGGTGGCGGGTGAAGAGCTGGGAATAACCCTTGGAAGTTCTGATCCTGGGATCAAGGTTCAGTCCCCACATGTTTGGTGATTCTTTGCAAGGTCAGATTACATCTCCTTGCACCCACGAGGGAACCAGAGAGAGCTCAAGCAGCAACAACACAGCAAGCATCTCAGCAAGTATCTTCCTAAGCAGCCTGCTTGACATAAGCTTCTTGAACCAGAAAGAGAAGATGAGAACCAAGAACAAGCCGTGCTGAGCTCATCGTTAGAACGAGAGAGAAATCCGTAGGTCGGAGTGGGCCACGCACTCAGCAAAGGCTTATTGAGCATCTACTTTGTGTCAGCCCCTGTTCTAGGTCCCATATCTTTGCAGACAACCAGGCACAAGAAGGCCCTGCCTCAGGGGGCTGACAACCCAGTGGAAGAAGCGATGACAGTCAGGAAAACAGAGAGAGAGAGGGAGAGGGAGGGAAAA
>PVIJ01015782.1:0-35077 GCA_004024925.1 Scalopus aquaticus
TTTTTTTTTTTTTTTTTTTTTTTGTTTTTCTGCTTGTTCCAGGCTCTGGTGTGAGTTCAATTATCTCTTCCCCACTGTTTGGCTGGGGCAGCTGTCCCAGAGTCTCAGCTGGAGGAAGAAGGCCTGGGTTTAAGAGATCTTGATAGAAAATGCCAATTGGACCCTCGCAAAGCTCCCTAGAGACCCCGCAGGGAGCACCACCGGCTGTTTCCAGACGTGCTAGCCTCACTCAAGGGCTGAGCATGGCGTCCGGCCCAGCATGAGCTGTGGGCTGAAGAACAGCCCTGGAGCTCCTTGTCCTGTCAATCACCCAGATGCTCTCACTCCTCCCCCGCCCCACCAGGTTCAGTACCACTCAGGCGCGATTATCCTGCTCTGGTCCCGCGCACGCCTGCATCTCCAGGCTGAGCCAAGGCGAGCCAGGTTACTGGGAATGTTTTCCAGTTGTAAATAATTCTGCAGGGGGCTTTGCATCCTGCTTCAGTGCCTGGCACATTCTAGGCACAAACGCCGAATGAATGAACACTGGAACAGATTGCCTTCTTAGCAGATAATATCCGAGTCAGGAAGTTGTGCAGAGAATGCTGGAATTTGTGTTCAACTGAGGCAGGAGGCGAGACAAGGATGACCCCAAGACACTAGCCCCTCCATTCCTGGCACTCTCCTCACTGAGTACTTACTTGTTCCTTGATCCCTCGTCCATCCCAGGCGGTGTCTTAGACTCTGGTGGCTGCAGCATCACAGTTGAGACCATGAACTTCAGCATCGCACACATTTGGGTTCAGGTCTAGCCTCTGCCCACCTGTTAGCTGTTTGATTTCAGGGTTCATCTTTTGGAGACTCACTTTTCTCATCAGGAGAATGGGGCCGTAGTGGACTCTACCTTGGGTTGTTTACAGGATTGTCTGAGACAATGTACATGAAGTGTGCCTGGCACCTTGTAAAGGGGGCCAGTAAATCATACTGTTACTGGGTCACCACCCCACAGCTGGTCTCTGAGTCATTCTCCTGCCCATCGCCTATCCAGCAGGTTCTTCTGGCTTCCATAAAAATCTTGTCCTTTCCCTTTTCCCCAGAGCCATCATTTTTCTGTTGGCTCTTCACTAAGAAAGGAAGAGTTAATGCACTAAAAATAAAAATTAAGGAAATAAACATTTACTTACCATATAGGGATTTGGCAGGCTTAGCTTATTTGATATACAGCCCTAGATGCTTATCTTTCATTAGGTTTGTCTATAGATCCTTAATAATGATTCATTGTTCATAATGAATTTTATTTATTTACTTTGAGCACTTCCTTACCTTCTGGCCCTATAACATGCTCCAGGTTTGGTTTGTATTTTCTGCCCCCATCCTAGAATCAGCGATTTCTCCACAGCGCCCTGGTTTCTTTTATTGGAGAACAATATTACCAAGATCTAGTTGCTAGGTGTCTGCTTTTTGCTACTGGTATGTTGATGTTTCTAGTCCAGAAGCTCAGTTTCAGTAATATAAACTTCAGGCCTTTCATTTAACATCCAAGTAGAGACATATATGTATGTTCCACAGAGTCTGTCACTCAGGGAGGAGTCTGGGCTGGAGATACACATTTGAGAGCCATCATAATGGAAGCAGTGATATAAGGAAGGTTAACAGGAAAAGTGTGACTCATTTAAAGGGGTCAGCTGCTTCCCAAGTCCAGCTGAATGTAGTCCTAAGGCCCAGTGTTGTCAAATATTTGCACTTTGTCAAAGGATGGTGGAAATTAACATTTTTATGTGAGAGTTCCCAGTTTTAAGATTTGGGCAATTCTAATAAATTCTCCCATCTGTCCCTCTCTAACACACTCCAGTCTCTGCTTTCTGTGGTCTGATCCAGTCTTTGGGCTGTCAGTTGGCAACCTAAAGAAACCCAGTGCATTAGATAAGTGACAGTCCCATGTGACAGATGCCTTTTCATCCTTGTCATTTTTTATCTTTTAAAAAATTCATGATTGGAAGCCTCCCTGGTGGCACAAAGAGTTACGTCTCAGCACTATGAAGCTATCTGCAACCACCGCAACACAAGTTCGATCCCCGGCTAGGGAGCTTCCCACGTGGTGCAGCAGACCTCTCCTGCCTCACCCACTGCTCCCTTCAGCAGTGTATTTCAATCAATCTGCCTGTTCTGCTCCCTCAGGCCCTCCTCCTCTGGCCTACACCCCAGTTCTTGTATTCATAGCTAAATAAATATTTTAAAAGAAGAGTTAAAAAAATTCATGGTTGGGACTTTAGCCCTGCAGTTATTACCCCTTAAGACAATTTCTCTGAAGGATGCCTTCTGGCTTTTAAGATTACCAAAGTTACCTGTAGGATGCACGCACGTATTACTTTAAGTTTGAAAGCTGTCTTGTTTAAGAAAAGAAGTCAGAAAGAAATGTATTACAGGAAAACTCTTTGGTTGCTTGGGGCCCTCTTTGATATGAATAGCCAGAGCAGGGGGCCAGGACGGCATAGCTCAGAAGCATAGAACTGGGACACAGAGAGTCTTCGTGTCTGGGTCACCGCGTGGAATCCAGCCCACGGCAAAGCTGTCCAAGTGTGGGAGTAACAGCAGCTGCTTGGCAAGCCGTGTGTGAGGGACTCAGGGTCTCGGTTTGCTGCCCCGCTTGGGTTCTAAGCACTCTGTGACTGGATTTAGGTGTCTCCCTTCGTAACAGATATCCAAATACCTCCAGCATTGCTGTCTTCTTGTTTTATGGAGGTGTAGACTAAAGAAGAGGGAGGAAGGGGTGCCACATTTAGAGGGTCCATGAAGAAGCAAGATTCAAGTCTTGGTCTTGAGTTTATTTTATGTATTTATTTTTTAAAGATTTATTTATGCATACAAGAACTGGAGTATAGGCTAGAGATGTGGGGTGGTGAGAGGATTCACAAGAGAACAGAGTGGGAAGCACAACAGGCGGATCTACTGAAATACACTACTGAGGGGAGCAGCAGGTGAGGCAGGAGAAGTCTGCTGCACCATGTGGGAAGCTCCCTGGCCAGGGATCGAACTTGTGTTGCAGTGGCTGCAGACAGCTTCATAGGCTAAGACTTAACCCCTTGTGCCACCAGGGAGACCCTTGATCTTGAATTTAGATTCTCTGCCTGTCACGTGCCAGGCAACGCATCTTAAATGTCAGTTCTTGTGTTGCCACAGCATTCCTTACCACATCTTTGTACCACCCAAGCTCTTATTTACACAGTTTTTAAAACATTGACTCACATTTTTGCTTAAATAATTAAAAAAAATTATCTCATTACCATTAATCAAAAACCATTATTATCATTAATAGAAGGTAACAGTACAGTATCAGTTACGTAACCATTGCAGTTTTGTAAATGCATTAATCATACTTACCTTGCATGCCATCCGTGGCATGGTATTAGGCCTAAGCCCTCCTATGCAAGAAGAGCATGTCTAGCTCTGATTGTGCATAGGTAGCTGGTCTGATTCACTGTTTTCTCAGATCTTTTTTCCTGGGAAGCTAGTAGTTCATTGATTTATTTATTGTCTTGACATTCATCAGATATCTCTGAGCCTGACAGAGGTTCCCAGGTTTGTGATCTCTCATATAAATGATCATGTTGAGCTGTTGTGCTCTGGGTTTTGGTTGTGCAGTTTTGGCTGTGAACTGAGTTGACCTTCAGCCAGGACCCAACAGAACCCTCCTGCCAGCTGTATATGGCTGCCGCTCAGTGCGCCCCATCCCGATGGGTGGATTGTAAGCATTTTGGATATCACCCTGGGTGGCAGAAGTGAGAAACGGATTCAAATTAGCTGAAGCAAAAGGGAATTCATTGGAAGGAACTGAAATCTCCCACGATGTATTGGAGGCTGGGGATAGGGCAGAACCGAGACCAGTCAAGAGTGTGATGACGCGGGAGACATCAGCCTGGCTGGGACCCATCTGGTTAGGGATGGCCCCAGCAGGTCAGTCTCTTGATGCACTGATTGCACTTCAGGCTTTGGTCACCTGGACACAACCTGAGTGTGAAAGGGAGAAGGTCCAGGTTATTGTACCCCAAAGAGAAGAGGTATATTCCCCCAAAGAAACAGAAGTGCCTTTAGAAAAGGGAAGTGGATGCTGGCTTTTCAAAAGGTAGCCGTACCCCAAGACGTTGCCTTGTCAGATCTGGGAGAGAAGAATTTTGGCTCCTTGCAATTAGTAGAGTAATTGTAGGATGGGAAGAAGATGAGTTTTGCCATTAACAATACAGTTAGAAAATGTTGGCAATATTTGCCCTCTAATCATTTATGAAAAAAAGTGTCTTTTTCTCTTTCAGTGATTTTATATCTCCGTATTATGTGATTGTACTAATTAAACATGTATTTAAATGAGGAAGATCATTATTCCTGGGGTAGAAGGGTTTTGTTTTGCCACTGTTCAACTCTGAACTTCCTGTCTGCAAAACAAAAATATTAAAACCTCCCCCCAGATGTGGGAGATAATAGGATATTCATTATCCCAGCTCTGACACTGAATAGCTTGTAAGAAGGGATCTTTGGTGAGATGCTTTCTAGGAGACTTTTCAGGGGTCTGAGGCCAAGAAAAACTTCCCAGTATCTCCCCAGGTTGATGGCTGCCCAGGTCAGTGATGTAAGGAGTACCAGTTCCTATAGAGGCCTCCCTAACCCATAGTCATCCTTCCTGATCCCCCAAAATGAACCAACTTGTAGGTTGTTCTACTCCCTAATATATCAGCTTTGTGAAGGATATAGTTCTGTTGATTAGCATCAGGTATCTTAAATCCCAGAAGTCTGACTGCATTTTGACTTAGTATTTTTGATATTTGGAGTGCTAGCTAACTTCTCCAGAGTTGTAGCTTGCTCTGGTCATTGGGACTGCTTTATTCATTGTGACAGGAGCAGGAGAAATGGCATGTGTTGCTGTAATCAAAGGGAGACACCAGTAGTCAGCCAAGGCAGAAATAGGCTGAGAGTGGATTTTTCTAGAGAAAAGGGATTAATGGATGAGTGGTTTTCTAACTTTTGATCAACATATACCAATATATGTGTTTGCTGTGACACACGCGCGCACACACACACACTCACACTTCATATTTTATATACAGATACAAAATGCATTAAAAAAATTCCATTCTACTCCTGTACCTTTTAAAATGGTCACAACCCTCTAGTACTGATTTTGCATAGACCCACAGTTTTGAGAGCACTGATACAAATGGCCGAAGTTCCAAATCAGCACCTTCTGCCCCTTTTGCTGCCAGTGGAGCTGTCCACAGTGCTGATTTCTGCCCTCCCAGCCTTGGTGTATAAGCAACAGCATTGGAAAGCTCTTTTGTGTTAGCTAAGGATCATGCACTTTGATACTCAATTTCTCCTCTTTCCTACCCTGAAAAAAATTGGCCACAGGGCTGGATGCATCAATGAGGAATGGTGAGTGACAAAACTATCCTAGCTAGCAGCCAGCCACCCAGCCACTGTCCCGAGCACTTTGTATAGATGATCTCTTTTAATCCCTGAATAACCCCATTCAGAAGCAGTCAGCACCATTCTTTTCTCAATTTTCAGATCAATAAGTGGATACTCAAGGTATTTTTATAACTTCCTCCTTAGAGGTGGAGTTGAGATTTAAATCCAGACCTCTTTGACTTCAAAGATTTTTAATACAATTTCCTCCTTAAAACAGGTAGCATAGGAACTGAATAATTTAGATCAATACCACAGAATCTGTTTTACACAGAAGGTCCAAATAACAGTACTCACCCTGGGGCCCAAAAGCCATGGCAGATCGTCCCAGTGTCAGGGACTGTCCATCAGTGAAAAGTGAGCCTTGCAGATGGCCCTGAACACATGCCTCTGCACCCCAGCACCCCGCCATCTGGAAACATGCTTCTCTTATGTTCTGAGGGCTTGCTAAACACAACAGGTCCTCCTGCAGCAAAACCTACTTTCCACATGCCTGTATGTTGGCTTGGAGCAAATCCAGCCAAAGAGAATATGACTACGTCAAGAGGGCATGCATGCTCAAAGAGTACCTCTACTTGTGATCCACACGAATATACTCTCTAGTGTGAACTAGAGAGTTTAACATGCCTACGCAAATGGCCACTAGTATACCAGCACAAGTTGCCCCAAGGTCACCTGGGCATTGCAATATTTTACCGTCAGAACATCTGACACGAGCCAGATGGCTCCCTCCTTTTTTCATAATAGTATGTTTACTTCTTTCCATCCTCAGTTGACATTTATGGAGTACCTGGTCAGATGAGCAAAGAAAAAAAGACAAGGCTCATCTGCTATTGAAACTGATGCAATCTCTTTTCTTCCCAAACTGCCTGTTATGGGGCTCTGTGCATTGCCCGAGGGCTCACCTGTCTCTGTTCCTTTCTGTTTCTGCAAACTTCTCCTTACTTTCCCCTAGAGAGGAACACAAATTAATGAGTGCATTGGAGACAAGCACATGGTGATATCAGCATTCTAAGAAAGACAGTTTCCCCTGTGTAGAAATGATAGGCTCAGCTCCAGGCAGTCCCTCTGCCGCTAGTCAAACATGCTAATTAAACCCTGTAAAAAAGCAAGCACTCAGGAGAAGGTGGCTTCAAACAGCATAACTGTGGCCAGCTTTTCTAAACTTATGTATGTTGTGGGTTAATGTTTTTTAACCCTTTGTTCTTCCTCACTGAGGGAGGCAAGTATCTATGTGATTGTCTTAGTGCCGAGATGGTGAACCAATTCTAAGTCCAGCAAGAAAGGTTTCTTATCATCCCTTGGTGCTATGAAGTGGAATGTTTTCAGGAGAAAATACAAAATGAGAACATTGAATATCAACAGACATCTCTTTATTAGGACAAAGTCACTCCAGGCATTGTCAACCACAATCTTTTCTGTTATGGGATGGGATGATGGGGGATATGGAACAAGTACGAAAGCTAAACCTAAGAGAAGATCGTGAAATATTATAGTGAGAGAAGTTTTTGGGACATTTGGACAGAGTGTTTTTGTTTTTGTGAGTTACACAGAAGACTACGCAGCCCTTTTCATGTGATTGGGCAAACATCCGTTCTCAGTAACCTCTCTGAGAATCTTGTATCTAGACAGACCCTCTCTCTTCTCTGAATTGACTTAGGACGCCCAGATGCCCAAGGTTATTTGAATTTTAGAGCTAGAAAATTCATCAAATCTGAAGTACCTTGTTTGCTATGCGAATCTTGGGTTAAGGGTCTTCCTTCACTTACTCATTAGTTCAGCATCTATGTCTAGCAGATGCTACACACTGAACTCATGTACTCCAGGGCTGCATAGTAAATGACACACAGTACAACCCAGGAAGGAGCCTCTGAATTGGACCCTTTGCTCCTACATGGTTTATATTCTGAGGGGATGACACACAGAGAAAACAAGTCAATAAATGAAAGAGCAAGATAGCATCACACTGCGGTCAATACTGGGGAGCTGGTGAATGAGTTGTTGTGACTGTGGCTGGGAGGGAGGATGGCCATGAGGATGGCACATGCCTCTGTGCCACAGGATGTTTGAATTAGGGTCTCATTGACAAGAAGGAGCAGCCTTGTTAGCTCAGAGTTTCTGGGTGCCTCTGGCAAATACCACAAGGTGGGAATAAAGTTGTTCTGTTCAAGAACAAAAGAGGGCCAGATGGAGTGGATCACTGAGGACGGGGAGGCCAGATGTGAGGTGGGAGGGACGGCAGCGTCGCCTGGCCTGTGTCTTTGCAAATCAAGGCAGTGACTGGGATTTCATTCTTTGTGCCATAGGAAACCTTTGGAGAGCTTTCAGCAGCTGAGCAAAGTGATATTTTAAAAAGACAACTCTAACTATCAAGAAAATAGCCCATTGAAGAAGCAGAGAGTACAGGGAAGAAGCTTCTATTAGGATCCAAATTAATGTTAATGCCTTGGTTTAGAGTGAGTTAGTGGCAAAGCAGTGGATGGGGGAGGTGCTTAAAAATCAGACTTCTTCCTACAAACAGATTTAGTATAGTTGAAAAAAATAGAAAAATTAGAGAGTAGTTATCATTTATTTAAGTGCTGAGTGTTACCAGGCTTGGTGTGATGTGCTGCATATACATCATTGTGTTAAATATTGGTCACAATTATCTAGATAGATTCTATTTTACAGGTAAGAAACTGAAGCTTCAAGAATTTTAATTTAGTGTCTAAATTCATAGATGTAGCAAGAGACAGAGGGCACGTGGGGATTAAAACCCAAAGAAACCTAAATCCTAGAGCCCTAAAGTCACAAAGGTCAGTCTCGTCCCTTGCTGTGAGAGACGCCGTAGCCTAGTGGGTAAGGTCATTGTCACAGCCAACTGGCCTTGAGTCCAAATCCTAGTTCTCCTGCTAGTTCTCCTAGTTCAAATCCCGCCTCTCCTGCTTACTAACCCCATGACCTGGCAGTAGCCGCTTCACTTTTTGTTAGGAGTTTGAAATTTTGACTATATTGCTTCCCCCTCCACCCCATTCACCCACGTTCCTGCCATTTCCCCAAAGTGATTGCCAGTGAAACTCGGGAGAAAAAATAATGACCTTGCAAAAATGGAACAGCTGGGCAGCCTGAGTTCCAGGCTATAGCCATAGTTCAAAGAATGGATGGTTCCAGCGCCTGGGGGGGAAGGAACAGATGCCGATTCGATTCTCTGGATCTCTGGGGGGAAAGGGAAAAGTGAAGGGGGAGGTGTTCTGAGTTAGACCTAACAAGGGGCCTTGGGCTGGGTAAGCAGAAAGCCCTCATGAGGAGGCCTCCCTGGTGGTCTAGGGGTTAAGTCTCAGCACTATCACCATCACAGCCTGAGTTCAATTCCTGGCCAGGGAGCTTCCCACATGGCGCAGCAGACCTCTCCTGTCTCGCCAGCTGCTCCCCTCAGCAGTGTATTTCAGTAAATCTGCCTGTTCTGCTCCCCACTCTGTCCCTCTTACCCCCGCACCTCTGGCCTACACCCCAATTCTTCTATGCCAAAAAAAAAAGATCCTCATGAGTTCGGTTATACATGTGTGATCTAAGAGACCTCCAGCCTTCTCGTACCCTTGCAGACTCAAGACACCCAAGTTCATTGTTTTCCCTGTCTGTTCCGTGTCTGTACTTACACAGGATGGTCAGCAGGGGGCAGTGTAGCCAATGTATTATATGAGTGAGGGTCTGTCTGCTTTTCACACAGGGTCTGGGGAGGAGTTAACTTCGCCTAAAAGTGTGCCTTTCTGGGCAGGTTCTGGGTAGAGTGCCTCAGCTGTTCCCTTCTCTGTGAGCCTATTCTTCCTTCTTAATGCATGTGTCCGGTCCTATCCTACTTCCTCACTTCCTCTGCGCCTCCTCACATCCCCATGTCTCACCTTTTATCTTTATAAAGCCTGTTCATACCCACTGCGTCTTGGGTCTTCCCGAATATTCTATGAGAGACACTGGGTCAGTTTAAATATTTATCACTTGCAGATGAAAAAACAGAGGCCTAGAGTAGTGTCTGGTTCCCTCGCCCCTGTGTTTTCCTCCATTATACTTACAGGACATGAAAACTAATACCAGAGCTTTCCAGAGAAATCTCTGATACCACCAGGGCAACTACCCACACTTTGGAATTAGCGCAAAATATGCCAAAGGCGCTTGTCAGGCCGTGGTCTCTGGGGGACTGTCAATTTCAAGGGTGAAAGATCAAAGGTTCACCGTTTTGAATACACATTTGGGTATCGATGGGTCTTTGTGCTTTATTTGAGAAGTCACCAGAGTTCCTGGCTCAGCCTGGTTGGTTGGACTGAGCCAGCGAAAGCCAAGACTGTACTTATGCGAGACTGTAGCAGATTTTTTTGTCTCTTTGAGCCTCAGTTTCCTCCCCTATGAAGGGGCAATTGTGACAGGACCACACACCTGCATTCCACTAGTATTGCTGTTGGGGTCAAAAGAAGAGATTGCTGTTTTCCTAGCTACTCACTGTGGAAGAGTAGTTACATCGATGACCCCAACGAATGGCTTCCTATTTCCACATCCTTTGTAGTGAGGATTCTAGTGCCTGCCCACTCTGACTCCACGCTGGCGTTGAGTCTGGCTCTAGCCAAGAGTATCCAGCTAGTTTCAAGCCTGTGCCTCCAGGGGCCCTGCCCTCTTCTGCTATCCCTTACTTGCTTTGAAAGCCTCCCGTGAAAAGGCCTGGGCTAGCTTTCTGGAGCATGAGAATCACATGGAGCAGAGAGCAGTTGTCTGAGCTGAGCCATCAGACCAGAAGGCTATATCCAGTAACCCCTCTTACGTGCGAACTCAGCTCAGAAGAGAGGACTGCATACCTGCCCAGGCTGACCTCAGACACACGGCTAGATGTGCTGGGACCAGAGGGGCTGCTCAGTGGGCCCATATAGATCCAGGAGCAGTAAGTGCTTGTCGTTTAATATTGCTTGGTTTTGGCAGCTTATGCGGCAGCAGATAGCTGATACTCGCCTTAACCCGGCCAGCGGAAGGAGGGGGTCAGGATGGGTGAGCCTGAGGAAGGTTACTATGTTACTACTTAAGGCAGTGTGAGGTTTTTAGAAGTAGCGGTTCAGACTAAACACTGGAATAAGGCAGATCTGGTTCTCAATTCCTGCTCTATTGCTTACTGCATGTGCATGTACCTTTGTCAAATTTCCACATCGCTCCATGACTCAGTTTCCTTTTCTGTAACATGGGGATAATCATAGCTATTGGGAGGGTTAAGTGGGATGATGTGGGTGGAATGTTTATTAATGATGGTGGTGCCTGGCACCTGGTGAGTGCTCAATAAAAGTCGCGCACTCCAACTGATAAAGGTGAATTAAATCTCCAAAGATCTCTACATACAACCATGTGGGTGTGCAGGTCCACTTGCTTACCCAGGACAGGATTTTGTAATGAATTCAGCTAAAAAAGCTTTGAAGAAAAGAATTACATTTGCCTAAGTATTTTTTCCCCACCTCTCTTTAATTATAAAACTACCGTATATAGCAAGTCAAAATCTCTTGTAAGACAAAACTCCTGATTCAAGAAAATCTGTATTGTGAGTTATGACTTAGAGTTTGAATATTGAACTCTAATGCTTCAAGGGAGACCTGGTTTTCTTAGAAAGGAGACATGCACCCAGTGCTCAGTTGTGAGACGGGCATACATCTCTCTCTGTTGCAAGTGGTGGCAGCTTACAGAGCAGTTACCCACGCTAGTGAAGGTGGGAGAGCGGTGGTGTGAGTCTGTAGTTCCTGTGCGCGGGTCTGCTTCCCAGGGGCTCTCAAAGAGAAGCCAGATTAGCTTCAGTGTTCAGGGCAAGAGTCTGCCAGCGATCAGTTCCTCACAGGCTTTGGGTCACAGTTGATATTTATTCCAAAGGGAGAAGGAAAATTGTGGGGGTTATGAGGACTCGGGCGGAAGTTCTTCCAGCCTCCAGAGGAATGCGCAGACGCGCTCCCTCTGGTTCTGCTTGTTCACATCTGCTGTGTTGTGTCCTGTGATCAGCTCCATGCAGGGAGGCACCGAGGGCAGTGACCTCTGGCCAAAGGGCAGCAAGAAGCCAAGGGGCAGCCAATGCTGCCAGCAGCAACAGGAGTCGGGGTGGAAGCCAGTGCTTCCACCGGTGAGCACTGAGGTGATTGTGGCTGGCATAGCCTTGAGAGGGACCCAGGCCAGAGGCATGCACCTGAGCCGGGCTCAGATTGCCGAAGATGTGAGGTTACAGGTGTCGTTCTAAGCCATTAAGTTTTCCCTGACTGTCCCAACCCTAAGCTACATTTTGGGGCTAGTTTGTTAAGCAGCCATAGATGATTAATGTAGGCCCCTCATGACGGGAGAGGCTCTGAGGACCCATGACCAGGTCATTCTGCAAGTTAATGAATCTATTCAAGTCACCTTCGTCTGTAAAATAGAGCAGTAATAATACAGTTGTTGTGAGGACTGAATCAGTATACCCAGTGCCAACACTTAGTTTAGTTATATTAATATTATTTAAGCTAACATAAATATTAACAATTAATAAATTAATATTAGTGGGATAACTAATATTAGCCATATCAATAAAATTTAACTGTGTCACCGAGCTTTCATAGCTCTCTTCATCCTATACACTGGGTATTGGTGTCAGTGTCTTCGACAAAGAAGTCTATGACCCTTACAGAAATGATACAAAGAGGAATGTAAAATATCCCCACATCTCTCTGAAACAAATGACTAGTGAATATAGAGAACTATTTTCACTTCAGTCATCTTGGTTTTATAGTAAAGAACAATTTCATATCATGAAGTCAAATAAAAACAGAATCCATTGTTTCAGATTCAAAATATGAAAAAAACAACAACAAAACTTGCGTTGATAGAATTTGTTTTTGCAATCTCCTTCACGCAAAGGCATCCAGCCCCCTTCTGCAGCCAATTATTCTGTGCGTGGAAATGCCAGCTTGCTGTGCAGGTGGCCGTCCATCACGAGGATGGAGCCTGAAGACCAAGAGCAGGGGGATAATCATTGCCACTTAAAAGGTTTCTGCTTTCTGAGGCTGAAGCCCGCAGTGTCAAAGGTTTGGTGGGGTGTGCTCATTAATTCCAAGCTCCAGTGCTCTGCTGCCGTGTTTTGATTTCTCCTTGGTGATGCTGCTTTTCTCCCGTTGGGTGCTGTGGACCTTGTGTGATGGGGGAGAGATCAGATTTGCAAATCTACCTCCTGCCCCGCCTCCATCTTCAGCACTTCCTTTGAAGGTCTCCACTGAAGCTCAGATTTCCAACCTGTCTCCTTCTGCCACCTGGGGGTTTGGCCTGCACACCCCAATTCCCCATTCCTCATCCCCCCCCCTCGTCCCAATGCTTCCTTCCTGAGCCTGGCTGATGAGCAGGGGCAGCTTCTTGAACTTCACCACTTTCACTGTCCCAAAGTGAAGGGCCACAGAAGCCCTTTCTATGCTAAGGGTGGTACTACTCCTTGCTGAGAAAAGAAAGAGCAGCGGAAAGAATAAATGAGAATTGTGGTGGCCAGACAGCCTTCCCCCAAGGGCTCCCTGGGTAGCTCCTGCCCTCGCCATAAGGCTGGGGCTTTTTGGGGTCTGCCACCTTTCATCTCTTCCCACCCAACCCTCTCTCTAGGCATGGGAGGGTGAAATAGCCAGTCTCCTCACAATTAAAGCAACATCAACACTTTTTTGCCTCCAGAATCAACCTCCCAGATCACTCAGTGAAATAAACCACTTTAAAATGTTACCAGGAAGCTCCATTTTTAGTAGTTTGAGGAAGCATCATAAAAACAAGAATGATGTATAATATATGTAAAATTAAAAACAATGTTAGCAGGAAGGAGGGTATCCTCATGCTAGAAATAGAAACTCAGCCAACAAGAAGAAAAACAAAGATTTTTGTTCTACATTACTTTTTGCCCTACAAGTGATATGAGAGAAGGGAGGGATTTGCAAAAAACAGAATTCTCACCAATATGTCCCTTATTTAGATGGAAACTGATAAAGTGGGAAATAAAGAGCTTAGAGAACAGTCAAGGATCATTTGAGGTTCCCACCTATGATCTGAGCCAGGAAAACCCTGGATGCCATCTTGTGCCAGGACTCCATGCTAGTCAGGGCATTGAGTTGAAGCCTGAAGATACTGTACGCCCCCATGCAAGAGAGGTGCCCCAACCTGGACATGACCAAAGGCTTAGAAGATAAGGTAAGCCCTGTCCTATACCCGGAACGGCAGGAAGTTTGTCTCCCTCTTTTCAAGTTCCTGCCCTCATGTTGTAGAAATGTGAGTGGAACGCAGTCCCCGGGCCTCAAGGTGTAGCTGGAAGGGGAAGTGGTCCCAGATATGGTTAGGAAGTTGTGTATACATCTTTCTTTCAAAGCTGTAAGGAGACTGGGTGGAGCTGTCCATTTTGGGTATGAACAAGTTGAAAAGAAGCAGCATGGTAGCTCAGCAAGCATTCTGTAGGTGAATAAAGTGAGTAAAAGAGCATAGCAAGCACAGAACAGATGCAAGACTGCAAAAAAAAAAAAAAGAAAAAAAAAGTCCAAGGACACGAGGACAAACTCTTTTCCATTCCTTCCAGTGTCAGAGGACATTAACAAGAATGTGAATTCAGTAAGAGTCAAAGAATAGCAAAACGTGACAAAGCCATTTCAGTGATGAGATTCAACAAACCAAAAGACCGAGGGGTCAGGGGAAGGATGGAAGCAACACGATCCCCAGGCTCATGGAACACATTCTACAAACTTACAAGGGACAGTCAATATCAGTGGCCTTTGAGGTTAAAGGCGAGTGGAGATAGACCTAAGCTTGCTCCAGCTTCGCACCTCTGAATCCTCTTGAAAGCAGAGTGAAAAGAACATCTAGGGAGAGACACGGTGAGAGGACTCCGGATGAATGAACTCACATGTGAGGACAGCACGGCTGGGGTCCGCACAGCTTCGGCAGTGAGCTGCCATCTGCTGACATGCGTGAGGGCGTTGGGCACTGGATTCAACTTCAGTTAAATTCCAGACCCTTCTGTGGAAATGTCGGTTAGGCAGCTAAGCATTCGAGAGACTAGAGGTGAGAAGAGAGGTCTGGGATGGAGAAATATAATGTGGGAGCCCTGGACTCAGAGTAACATTTAAAGCTTGTGTTGGATGAGGTAACTCAAGGAGGCAGAGCATTCATCCCTATAAGAATTAGGGAGAAAAGGAGAAATGAGCAAAGAAGGTTGAGAAAGCAAGCTAGTGAGGTAGGAGGAAAACCAGAGGAGGGTGGCTTCAGGGATGTCACATGAGGATGGGTTTTGGGGAGAAGTAGGTGATTAGCTGTATCAACTGCTGCTAAAGATCAAAGTCAGATGAGTCTTGAAAATCATCCACTGCCTTCAGCAATGCAGAAATCATGGGTGACCTTGACAAGAGCTGTTTCGGTGGAGTTGTCGAGGTAAAAGACTGCTTGGAGAGAGTTTAAGAGAAAATTAATTTTCAAGAAGGTTTTGCTGCAATTGGGGCCAAGGCAAGCGGTGATAGTTGGCAGGAGGGTAAGGCCACGATAATGTTTCTTAAAGAGGGGCCTGCATGTGGGATAAAGGAGAAGAGGGATCATTTTTAAATCTAGTTGGTAGCTGGTGTCAGGGTTCAGCTAAGAGTAAACCATTCTAGGTTTGTTGTAGCAACAGAGGGGGTTATCTGTGGTTCTTCAGTTCAGTGAATTTCAGGAGGAACAACTTTCTCATGAGTTGAAGAATTACCAGGAGATGATGACGTGGAAACTGATCATCAACTCTTTCTGGAACTTTGGCTGCAAAGGAGGAGGAGGGGAGAGGAATACAGATTGTCAAGATAGTGGAGACTGTTGTAATGTTGGTGGAAAGTTTTCTGGGGGTGGGGGGAGGCTCCTTTGCCTTTGGGATGAAGGAGCGAGAGGGGAGGAGGGGGAGAGGAGGGAAGTGGGGGGAGAAGAGAGAGAGGATGAATATAAATTGATGGAATTAGTTTCCCTGAGAAGGTGGAAGATGGAAGATATGGGACACAGAGAACAGGAGGAGGGACGAGTTTTTACACTTACTCCATCATGACAGGCAGGATGAGAGAGTGGGCGTAGATGCAGATGAGATTGTGGTGAGGGACAGAATTCTGCAGACGTTCCTTCTCATGGTTTCTGTTCCTTTATGAAGGAGAGGGTGAGGTCATCTCTTGACAAGGAGGGAGAGATGGGTAGGGTTGGAAATAAGTGAAGAGTGGAAGAAGTTTTCCTTGGAAAGAAAAAGAGATTCTTCATTTGGAAGCATAGAAAGGGAGGTCGAGAGAGGAAATGGGGTTATTTGCTCTACGTTCTTTGTCTACCAAATACAAGAAACAGATTCTCCTTTCTTTTTAAAATATGAAGTGTTCAAAAATGGGTGGTCAAGGAGGATGTGGATAAGTCGAATTTGACTAATTCTTCTTTTGAAAGCCGTTGTCGTCAATGTCAAAAACTCTTCTTGTCCCTTCTGGTCTCAGCTTTGAAGCCAGTTTCTTTCATGACCCCTTCTCAGCTCCTTGACTGGAAGTTAGGAGAGGGTGGTTGTTCTAACTCTGACAGGGTCTGTGGAGCCACGGAGATGGGCCCTGGGACTAGGGATGAGGCAGAGGATGCTCAATCTTGACCTGTCAGAGTGTTTATTTACCGCCTTCTCTAGCAGGAGTTTGTAGCCATGGCCCATGGGCCAAATCTGCTGTTTTGTGATCCAGTTTTATTGCAATACAGCCAAGCCCATGTTTGCTTTCCAACTCCCACGTCAGAGTTGAGTGGCCGTGACAGAGACCTTCTGGCTCACAGAGCAGAGGGTATTTACTGTCTGGCCCTCTCACAGAAAAGTTTGTCAGTCCCTCTTCCAGAGGAAAGATGGAAAGGGTTTGGAGGAAAGATAACCTTGAGAAAATCCTAACTTCTGAGTCTGTTTTCTTGTCTGCAAAATAAGGACGCCATTCATTAAATCATTCTTTCATTTAACAAACATTTATTGATTGCTTACTATGTGCCAGAAGTTGAATTGCAGAGATCGATAAGATCTAGCCTTGTCCTTTCAAAGCCCACAGCAGAGATAGATGGGTAAATAAATCGTTGGGATATTTCGAGATAAATGCTATGTGCATGTCACAAGGCTGGGGAGAAGTCACAGAAAATCAGAAGCAAAGGGACTCGTCGGCATGTGGCTGAGAATGAAATCAGCCAGGGACTATGGGGGCCTGAGTAAAGGTCAAGGAGATTCAAGGGGGGGATTCTTGGAGGCAGCAAGAGAGAAGGGGCAAGTGCAGGGACATGGCGAAAGAGCAGTGAGAGAGCAGAAAGAGCAGGGAGGAGAATCACGAAAGTGTTAGGAATGTCAGTGGGACACATGGGGACCATCCATCACCCTGCCATCGTCACACCTCCTGAGTGACAGTCGCCCACCCTGCCGATCCCAGGAGTGGGTCAGTGTATCGGCACAGCCCTCTGGGCAGCTGCCCTCAATCCATTGGCCTTTCCTCCTGAGATGGAAACTGTTGGTGATCTCAAGGTGCTTAAAAGCAATCTAAAGGGAGACATAGAAATTTGTTAACTACACAGCACCCCCGAGTTGTAATGTGTTACTACTGATGATTGGTTATAAAAGGAAATGAAACAAAACCCAAGTAATACAATGTTATGTGTGATTCAATCAAAATACCAGAATTTGAAATGTATTTTGATAATGGAAACAAAAACACAAAGCATGATCTGTTTTTAGTAGACTGATTTTGCTCTTTACAAATGGAGTCCCAGAAGCATACTCTTTCCTGAGAGTCATTTATGTGTGTGATTTAGACAACCAAATTCATTTCTCAATTGTATGAAGTTTGAATGGGTTTAGGAATGAAGCAGATAGTCCTTTACTAGGCCTAAAAATTTTAGGCAATATTTCAAACACTTAACTTTTAAAAAATGCTGTTTTGTTGCCATTGTTTCAGAGCTTAATAAAAAGAAAAACATTTTGCCTCTATAGTCAATATCCCTTTCATGCCTCTCGCCCATCCCCTAAGGCTTCCTTCCCAGAGGTTACCTGAGCTCCTGACATTAGTATGTCTCTTGCAATTCCATGTTTTGTATTTTTGCTCTGTAGTAATAAACATTAACCAGAATTGTTTCATGTGTTTTTAAACATTATGTAAGTGACAGTAGTAATGCAAAACTGTTTTGCAACTTGCCTTTATCATTCCACATTAAGCCTTTGAAAGGCATCCAGGTTGATTCATGTGTTCACTTTACAGCCTGTCTTCTTTCTGCTCTTTGAAACCTGCCCAAATTGTTGAAGACAGAAAGCAGATACATCTGATGGCTTCTCTGTGGCAGGTAGGAAATAATTTGGTCTCAATGGTCATCTCCTTTTCCCTTTCTTCTCTTTAGGCTCCCTCCCTCTTTCTCTCTCTGCTCTATTAAGGATTTTGAATATAAAAACCAACAGCAAAAGAGAGAAAACTCTGCAAGGAGGGTCTCAATTTAGCATCTTATCATTCGGAAAAGAACAGACATTTTTCAAGAGCAGTTTACATGGATCAGACTCTGGCTAAATGCAAGAACCTTTGTTAAGCACTTGACATTCACTTGGGTGATCCTCAGTGGGACCCTTGCCCAGGGTTCCATAGCTAGGAGGTGGAGATTTTAACCCAGGCACTCGGAGTGGATGTGTTTAACAGTTCAAAACGAGAAGCCATGTCAATCCCAAGGAGGGGCAAAGTAGTAGGTGAGTTGCTGTTGTTGTTGTTTTTGTAAATATTTATTTATTTATGCATACAAGAGCTGGGGTGTAGGCCAGAAGTGTATGTGTGTGTGAGGGAATGAGAGGATTCACCAGAGACAGAGTGGGGAGCAACTGACAGGCGGATCAACTGAAATACACTGCTGAGGGGAGCAGCAGGCAAGACGGGAGAGGTTTGCTGTGCCATGTGGGTCAGCTCCCTGGTCTGGATTGGAATCTCAGTGGCTGTGGATAGCTTCATAGTGTTGAGCCTTAACCCCTTCTGCCACCAGGGAGGTCCCTTAGGTGAGTTATTAACATATGAGTCCCTAGTGCTAGTGCTTTAACAACCTTTGGTATTGATTTCACTTCTACATTAAGTATCATAATAATTACTAATACTAAATAATAATAAGGTACTTAGATTGAAATTCACAGGGTTGAATGTTGCTTCAGCTTTCTCACCTGAACTTCAGTCACCCATACTTTGCAACTCCCCCCAACTCTCTATTATTCCTAGCTCTATGAGCACCTACTATAGAGATTGCTTTTTCTCTTTTCCTCTTTTCAGTTCAGTCTCACTCACATGGTTATACTCTGGCTCTTCATTACCTAGTGTGAACTGAATAATGTGTGTCCCTGAAATATTCGCATATTCAAGGGCTAACTGCCTTCCCCTCCCCCCTCCCCCCCATGGTATTTTGTTATGGTAACTGGAATGAAGATAGTGTTGTATGGCATTGGAGCCTGCTGATCTTGTACCCCTTTCTGCAGCTGCTCTTCTTCCTGTTTTGTTTTCCACCCATGTTATATTCCTGAGCTAGGCTAGACTGGCATTCCTGCTGCCCAAGTAACACAAAATCAATGTCTCTTTCTCCTACCTTTCCTCCACTCATTCCCTCTTCTGTAGACTTTTAAAACTTTTTAAATAATTTAATTAATCTAATTGAAGTATCATTGGCTTACAACACTGTATGTGATTCAGAGGTATAGGTTGGCCCTTCTTCAGGTATGAACACATCTCACGCACCACCAAGACACCCACAGTCCTCCTCCATAATCCACCATTCCCCTGTGCTCCCCATCCGGACCCTCCCCTCCTGGTAGCCTCAATTCTACAGTCAGATTCTAGGGTTTATGTTGGTTTCCCTTTTCCCTTCTGTAGACTCTCACAGCACTTAATCTGCGCTATAAACAAAGCCCTTCGTTATGGGGTTATTCTTAAACATCTTGTGCCTGAAATGAATCGCTGCACGATTCAAAAGTGGGCTATTTTTTCTATTTTATTCCACAGATCAGTGTTTCCCAACCTTTTTTTTTTAATCCTTGAGCCCACTGTATGGCAGTACACATTCTTTCTTCAACCTTTAAGAATTAAAAAACAAAAACAAACAAAACAACAACCAAACTCTGATCAGATTTATATGGAAGAAAATAAAGAAGTGATTTTAAGTAAAACATAATTTAGCTCTGTATATTATCAATTGTATAATAATTTAACCCACATTTTAAGTATAATCTTTAATATATTTATATATTTAATATAATCTTTAACATATAAATCCACATTCTGACTCTTCCTCATTTTAGTAAGCTCTTTTTAGTTTAATTATGTAAGAAAAAACATGAATTGCTGAAAAATAATGATGAACAATGGCATTTCATATTGAGTTTTAGTTCTCAGTGTATACTGAAATGCAAAATGAAGTTTAACAGAGTGTTCCAGCAACAAAAACAGACACAATCTGCTTTCATAATCTCATGTTTAGGGTTCTTGTAATTATGCTTACACACTGATTTATTTAATATGTTTTGCTTAATTTCTAAATCACAGGACAAAAGAGACTTCTGGCTGCTGTTTTCAAGCCCTTTCCCACAAATACCACCATGTACACTTTCTGTTCTGTAGATGAATAGACAAATTGTTTATAACTTCTGCTATATTTTCTTTCTCTTTTTAAAGATTTATTTATGTGTACAAGAGCTGGGGTGTAGGTCAGAGGTGAGAGGATTCACCAGGGACAGAGTGGGGAGCAGAACGGCCTGATCTACTGAAATACACTGCTAGGGGGAGCAGCGGGGTGACAGGAGAGGTCTGCTGTGCTATGTGGGAAGCTCACTGGCTGGGCATCGAACTCATGCTGCAGTGGCTGCTGATAGCGTCATAGTGCTGAGACTTAACCCCTTGTTCCACCAGGGAGGACCTATATATATATTTTTAATATTGTATTTTGACAGCCTAAGTTGCTATGTGAGATTTTTGATGAGAAGAATTACTATCAGGTTTATAAACGGAATTGACTTCTGGGATTTTGAAATCAGTATTCTTTCAGTTTTCTGCCTTTAAACAATTGCCTACTCCATATGGCCGGGTGGGTATAAGTGGACCAAACACCATGTGACAAGGGGTAGGAAGAGTTTTAGCCTGTGTAATGGTGAAAATCAAGACTGGGTGGAGTTCACTAACTCTGATAAATGGTTCAAATGGCTGAGCTCCAAGAACTTTCTCTTGGTCTCCACCAGCCCCTGGCCATTCTCTTTGTGCTGACCCAGAGGCTGTTGCCTGTGTTAATGGGAAATACTAGAAACATTGTATTTACAAATTTATTGTTTTTAATGGAAAAAAGATATCTTTTATGCTTTCATGTTCTGAATCTCTGTTTCTTTTCCCCCATTTTATTTAAAAATAAGCAATAGACAAAAGCTAAAAGAATAACATAGTGAACAGCCACATGTCTACCACTGAGATTCTAGTGAACATTTTACTGTACTCATTTTATCATCAATCAATCCACCCCTCCATACACCCATCAATTCATAGTACACTTCCAGGGCCTCCCTGGTGGCCTAGGAGTTAAGTCTCAGTGTTATCACCACTATGGCCTGAGTTTGATCCCCAACCTGGGAACTGACCCACATGGTGCAGCAGACCTTTCCTGTCTCTCCCGCTTCTCCCCTCAGCAATGTATTTCAGTCAATCCGCCTGTTCTCTCCACCCTGTCTCTGGTGAATCGTCTCACCCCCACACCTCTGGCCTACACCCCAGTTCTTCTATGCAAAAAATAAAAAAATAAATTTCATAGTGCATTTCCAGCTAAGGTGAAGGTGGCAGCATGCTTCTCCTCTCCAAATACTTCAGCATGCATAGGATTAAATGGAGTCAATATTTGTTTATGGCTTTTTTTTTTGAGGTACAATTTATATTCAGTGAAATGCTTATATCTTAATCTTAATACCTGAAGAGTTTTGACAAGGGCATATATCTCTTTACCTCAACCCCCTTCAAGATGTAGAACATTTCCATCACCCAGAAAACTCCCTGTTTTGGAGCCAGGATCGTATATTACTGCCTCACAGAATCCGTCTGAGGATCTAAAGTAGAGATTTAGTAAGTTGTTTAGTGATAAATGACCAGTCAAGCAGTTTAGTTTCTGTTTGCTTTGAGAGAGAAATAAAATTGGAGCAGAGGCTGGTTTGCCAGTTATTTTAATTCTTGTTGTTTAATTCTAGTTGCTTTAATTCTTGTATGCTAATTACATTCTCATTGTCCTGCCAGTTGAGTACAAAGACACCCACTAAGTGGAAAGTAACTCATTGTAGCCAGGCTTCCACCCAGATACTGGTATTTTTGCTAAAATGTGTATCCTTAAAAGTTGATGCTAGGGCCTCCCTGGTGGCACAGCGGTTAAGCGCTGCTGCGTTGTGGAGCTGTCGGCAGCATCCACGTGAGTTTGACACCTGGCTGGGGAGATTCCCATGTGACACAATAGACCTCTCCTGCCTTGCCCGCTGCTCCCCTCAGCAGTGTATTTCCGTCGATCTGCCTGTTTTGCTCCCTGCTTTGTCTCTGGTGAACCCTCTCACCACCCCATGCCTCAGTCCTGTACCCCAGCTTGTATGCATAAATAAATAAATCTTTAAAAAAAAGTTGATGCTAAATGCATTCACCTAACTGCATTTAAACCAAATTTGCAGTGCTTAGTTGGTTATTTTCTTCCAATTATTTAAAGATACAGATACTAATTTTATTTGTTCAAAATATTTCATCATTTTCAAAAACTTTGCAATAATCTACTATCTTGCTTTCAGGGCAAAATGAATGAAATTCACCTTTAAAAGAGTTGCTGGTCTACTATTAGCATTTCTGGTCATTAATGTGGACTGTAAAGTTGTTTTAATATTACTGGAGGCAATTTCTAAGAGTTGTTGGCAAAACACACTGACCTTGGAGTCAGACCAACAACCTAAGTCTGACTACTTGTTGACTACATGACCTTCAGCATCATTTGCTCCTCAATTTGTCTATAAAATAGTGAGAAGACATGTCTCTATCTCATGGAGTTGTTGAGAGGATTAAATGAAAAAAAATTTTTTTTATTTACTCCAAAACATAGTGTACCTATCTGGTTTTCCCTATTCTCACCAACAGTGACCATTATCGAGCTTTTAAAATCTTTGCTAACTCGAATGAAAAGAAAACTTGTTTTCATTTCCAAGTCTTTTAAAATAAGAGCTCAACAACTTCGTATAGCCTTATTGATTCGTTTTACTTTTTTCTGCCTGTTCAAACTTTCACCTATTTTTCTTCCAAGGTACTCTTTTTATTGTTTTACAAATATATAACTATTATTTCTCAGTTTTCCTGATTTCGCGTTTAATGTCAACACCACTTTTAACTCGGCCAGTGCCCGCCAACAGCGCTGTTAAGTCAAGGTGACGGGCAAGCAGCGGGTATCTTCGTTTCGGTGGGCGGAACCAGCGAAGCGTGTTTTGGCCCCGCCCCACCCCATTCCGCCACCGCAGGAGGCGGGACTAAGGAGCGCTTCTAATGCGCGCGCAGCTTCCGTTACCATAGAGGCGCTTCCCAGTATCGAGTGGAGAAGCCAAACTAGCTGAGGCTTCGGTGCTGTGAGAATTGTCGGCGTGCGTAACGTTGACGCACGTAACGCCAGCCCCGTCTTAAGGCGCCTGCGCAATGTGTCTGTCAGGCCCCTCGGGCCGCCGTCGGCCGGAGTTTGGCTGAAGTGCGGCCGGGAGGCGGATTCCCGCTTCCTGTGTTGCGAGGGCGGTTCCGGGATCTTTCTCGCCCTCCGGACGCGCCCCCTCATTTACCTGCGGCGGGAGGGCGCCGCCGTTCAAAGAAAGGAGAGAACTTCCCGGGAAGCAGCCCCGGGAGCGGAAGTGGAGAATGGCCCCCTTGAGTGCGGAGAAACGCAGCCTCTCTAGGCTCTGGGGGCCGAGGTGGGCGTGAGCGAAGGTAATCCTCGCCCGAGTTCCGGTCCTGCGTAGACTTCCCCGTAGGTGAGGAAGGTGCTGGGACTGAAGCTCATTCAGGTCAGGGAGCGGGCAGCTCCAATGGAACTTGGGGCTCTCTTCCACCAGATTAAATGAGATCTTGGGTGCCCCTGGCCCAAAGTGATACACACTAGCTGTTGTTTTCACCGTTGCTGGGAGGAGTTGGCAGAAACACTTGTAAAGCTCCTTTTAAGCGTTCATTGAAGAGGTAACAACTGTTGATACGATCTTGTGGGTTTTGTGTTAGGCCTTTAAATTCTGCCGCTGTTCCCTTTGTGGATTTGGGCAGAGGACTAACATACCTTTCTATTCGAGTCTGCAAATAATAGTGGTAATACTGACCTCCTGGCCGAATTATGATGCCACAAAGCTCTGTGAAGTGCTTAATGAAAGGTACACAGGAACATTAACTGGAATATTTCCCCTTATACTCAGTGAGCCATATGAGTTTTAAAAATTTTCAGTCGTGCACTGAAATGCGTTATGATAACTCATTCAGAACCTGATCAGAAGAGTACTTTTTGTTCCAAGTATGCTGTCCATTCATTTATTTGATATGTACTTACTGTATGTGTATTAACCACTATTCTGACCTCCGGGGATGATCCATGAGTAAATAAAACAAAGATCCCTGTCCCGTGGAGCTTACATTTTAGTTTGGGGAATACAGGTAATAAACATAAGTAAATTATATGTTAGAAGAAAAAGGCTGTGGAACAAAGAAATACAGCAGGGTAATGGGCATTGTGAATGCAAGATGCAACTTGAGTTGTAAAGTGAAGTTTCACAGAGATAATTACGCTTTAGTAAATACCTGAAGGAGGTGAGGGAAGTTGCTGTGCAGATGGCTGAGGGAAAAGTCTTCCAGGCAGAGACAATGACCAACTGCAAAACCTTGCAGCTTGCGCTGTGCTTGGTGTCTTCAGTGAACAAGAACGCTTGTGCGATTGGAGCAGAGTAAGTGAAAGAGATAGTAGGTTAGAGATAGGGTGGGGCTGTAGGCTATTGTAAGGACTTTGACATTTACTTGGAGTAAAGTGGGGAACTATGACTCAGTTTTGAACAGTACAGCAGCGCAGTATAACTTAGGTTTTACAAGATTACTCTGGTCAAAATGTTTCGGAATAGAATAGAGGAGGCAAAGATACAAGCGAATAGTTCTATTAAAAGGCTGTGGCAGTGATCCAGGTAAGAGTTGACAGGGCCTACAGTCAGGAGGCTAGTAGCTGTAGGTGGGGCACAAGTGGTTGGATTCTGGGAATTTGATAGTAGGAAACCTAATTGGATATGTGTACATGCAGGTGTGGATTATCGACCTGAACATGATTCAGAATATAATTCTGGTCTAAAATACAGCTACAGTACAATCAGGAAGAACAGGGGAGTGTTGGAATTATTTTAAGTTTTTCTTAAATGACGGTAACTACTTATTAGCATAGGTAAGATTGGAGAGTTTACCTACAACCATTATTTAGATGTGAAGTTGGGGACTAAAGTCACTTTACCCCCAAAATATAGTTGAAATCAAATCATGATTATAGTTTCCAGTAAGCACACTGTGAATTAAAACATAATGACTTAAACTTTTTTTTTTTTGCTTTTAGTATTTTAGTTATTTAGGATTTTAGTGAAAATGCTTCCTTTGGCCTTTGAGAAATTAGTCTAAATGTAGTTCCTAACAGTTAAAAAAATGATCTAAGGTAAGAAAAATATATTGATGGCTATTTGTGACTATTAACCAAGGTTACATATAGTTTGTAAGTATACTGTGGCAAACAGAAATGACTAAGAAGATACTTGTTACTTTCAGACGCTTACAAGCTAGTTGAGTAGACAGACTTGTGAAGAGTTTAAGCATGGAATATGAAAGGATGGGAAAAGTGTCCTAGAAGAACAGTGCAAAGTGAATGATAATAGAATGTCTTCTGGATATTATTGTACTTATTTCTGGGTTAGCTCACTTCTATTTCCTATTTTAATCATGAAACATTGGCTTTTTGTAGGATGATGATCTAGTTGCCAATTTTTGTGCTTTAAACAAATTTAGATTGTTTTTGAAAATTTGGGGTAGAATGCATTGACCATGCTAAATAAATACAGAACTCCTGAACTGAAGCATTTATTGATTAACATTGTGCTAGCAAGCACCGTGTAATTGTCATTGCTGTATCTGCTTAAATTTAGTTTTCCAACTATGCCATTAAGCCGTGTTTCTTTCTTATCCCTTTGTTCTGTGGACATATGTTTTTGTTTTCTTGGGCACTGTTAGAACACGGAATGTAGAATGAGTGTTATTTGTATATTCAATTGGAATATTTATTCAGTTTAAAATTCTTTCAAAATGTGTTAAGTTTTAGTGGCAAGCAGAAATGATATTTTACAGCATGGGGCTGTGGCATTGAACAGATGAGATAGGAACCTGTAGTTTAGAGACTTGCCAGTGTAAACTGTAGGTCAGTTTCAGTGTTGAGCAGAACGACCTGCTAACTTGTCAAGTCGAGCACAGTTAACAAGCAGTACAGTGATGATTGTTAGTTTGTGGCTTATAAAGGTGACAAGTGTCACCAAAGTGTCAGAGAGTAAAATCTCCATAGAGGACTTAGTCAGCATCCCAGTACATGAGGCAGTGGATGTTGGCAGAAAGGCCTGGTAGCAAGACCAGTACCGGGTTAAAATCCAGGATTCTTTCCTGGAAGAAGGTGAAATTTGGAGGTAGCAAAAAATAAGCTAAAAGTTACTAATAGAGCTTGTGCAAAGGTCACATTCAGGGAGGAATTGCTAAGAGCGTTGGGGCCCATGTGGGTGGTGTCTGAGCCATGAATACAGGAGAGCTTTGGGGAGCACCTAGGTAACAAGATCGTGGTAACAAGAGCTTCCTTTCGGTGGTGATACGTAATTTTGGTATATGCTTTTTGTATGCTAGTATGTTTTATCATTAAGAAAATGATAGCTCATTTTTTAAAAAAATGAGAAACAGACTAAAAGATGTAATTTGCCCAAGACCACTTACTAAGTGGTAAGTGGCACTGCTGAAATTTGAGCCCAGAGCTGTTGGCTCTCAAAGCCTTTTTACTTTCTCTATTCTTTTACTCTTTTCTCTGTTCTTTCCTTTACTCCCTCACGTTATAACATTGTATGTTGACCGTTACACAGTGTGTCATGAGTTTGGCCCTGTTTGCTGCGTGTGACATTTCATTCACTAATAAATTCTATTCATTTAATCATGTGTTTTCTTTTTCTAGATTTTAATTTAATTTGAAAATGAGTAAGTGCAGAAAGCCTCCACTGGGTTCAGGTCCTGAGACTTTCAGCCCAGATGTTCTTGCTGACATTGTTGAACTGTTTGCCAAAAACTTTCCTTATGGCAAGCCACTCAATGACGAGTGGCAGTTACCAGATATGAGTGACATTTTCACCTGTGACCACGTGGAATTTAATGCATTTCTTGATTTGAAGAACTCACTAAATGAAGTAAAAAATCTACTGAGTGATAAGAAACTGGATGAATGGCATGAACACACTGCTTTCACTAATAAAGCGGGAAAAATAATTTCTCACGTGAGAAAATCTGTGAATGCCGAGCTTTGTACTCAAGCATGGTGTAAGTTTCACGAGATTTTGTGCAGCTTTCCACTTATTCCACAGGAAGCTTTTCAGAATGGAAAACTGAATTCCCTACATCTTTGTGAAGCTCCTGGAGCTTTTATAGCTAGTCTTAATCACTACTTAAAATCCCACCGGTTCCCCTGTGAGTGGAGTTGGGTAGCTAATACCCTGAATCCATACCATGAAGCAAATGATAACCTTATGATGATTATGGATGACCGACTTATTGCAAATACCTTGCAGTGGTGGTACTTTGGTCCAGATAACACTGGTGATATCATGACCTTGAAATATCTCACTGGGCTTCAGAATTTTACAAGCACCATGGATACCATTCACTTGATCACTGCAGATGGGAGTTTTGATTGCCAGGGAAATCCCGGTGAACAAGAAGCTTTAGTCTCATCTTTGCATTACTGTGAAGCTGTCGCTGCTCTGATGACTCTTGGGAATGGAGGCTCTTTTGTTCTGAAGGTGTTTACTTTGTTTGAACATTGCTCCATAAACCTGATGTACCTGCTGAACTGTTCCTTTGACCAAGTCCATGTTTTCAAACCTGCCACTAGCAAGGCAGGAAACTCGGAAGTCTATGTGATATGTCTCCATTATAAGGGACGAGAGTCCATCTATCCTCTGCTATCAAAAATGGTGCTGAATTTTGGGGCTGAAATGACCAGGAAAGCTCTCTTTCCCCATCATGTGATTCCCAAATCTTTTCTTAAGAAACATGAAGAATGTTGTGTGTTCTTTCATAAACATCAGCTACAGACTATTTCTGAGAACATTCGTCTGTTTGAGTGCATGGGAAAAGAGGAGCAAGCAAGGCTGAATAATTTAAGGGACTGTGCTGTTCAGCATTTCATGCAAAAGTTTCAGTTGAAGCCTCTTTCCAGAAATAATTGGCTAGTAAAAAAATCTAATATTGGTTGTAGTACAAATACAAAATGGTTTGGGCAGAGGAACAGATATTTTAGGACCTACAATGAAAGGAAGGTACTGGAAACTCTTTCATGGAAAGATAAGGTGGCAAAAGGATACTTTAATAGTTGGGCCGAAGAGCATGCTGCCTATCATCCTGGGCAAGGGTCCTTTTTAGAAGGAACAGCTTCTAATCTTGAGTGTCACTTATGGCATGTTTTAGAGGGAAGGAAACTGCCAAAAGTAAAGTGCTCTCCTTTCTGTGATGGTGAAATTTTAAAGGCTCTTAATGAAGCAATTGAAAAATCACTAGGAGGAGCTTTGAATTTGGATCAGAATTTTAGGCCAAAACAGCGGTGTGATTGTTCTTGTCACGTTTTTTCTGAAGAACTGATACTTTCTGAGTTGGTTAGCCTTGCCAGGGACCTTCAGGACGAGGAGGTTGTAGAATCCAGCAGCCAGATAAGGTGCCTGCTTGTTGGTTTTTCAACTCTTCATGATACCAAGATACATTTGCCACTGGAAATTGTCCAAGAATCAGCTGAACTCAGGACTTTTAGTTGTTCCTTGCTTCACGATGGAGATCCAGCTTACCAGCGGCTGTTTTTGAATTGCCTTCTGCATTCATTGCAGCAGCTTCATATGGGAGATGCTATGGTTTTGCCGATACTCTCTTGTTTTACAAGGTTTATGGCTGGTTTGATCTTTGTCCTCCACAGCTGTTTCAGATTCGTCACATTTTCTTGTCCCACGTCCTCTGAGCCCCTGAGAACCTGTGCAGTTCTGCTCTGTGTTGGTTATCAGGACCTCCCAAATCCAGTGTTCCAGTATCTGCAGAATGTGAGTGAATTGTTGAGTGCATTACTTCACTCTGACGCACCCCAGCAGGTTTTACAGTTTGTGCCAATGGAGGTGCTCCTCAAGGGGGCGCTACTTGACTTTTTGTGGGATTTGAATGCCGCCATTGCTAAAAGGCATTTGCATTTGATTATTCAAGGAGAGAAAGAAGAAATCACCAGCAGTCTTGAGTTATGAAATTGAACTTACACTTTCTGGGATTCAACTTTATGGGTTCTTACAGTTTCCAATGAAATGTTATTGCATTCCTTTGCTCTGTTTATTTAAAAACCTACATTTTGGGGAAAGATCAACTTTTGCATCATTTTAACTCTCATTATTTCTGGAAAGCCATTATCTAGTTCTGATCTCTAGGTTTCTTAGACCCACAGTTTCCATGTGATGGGATCTATGCAGTGATGATAATCACCTCGAGCACGAGATTTGTGTATGTCCTTGGGGTTGACACACTTCTGGTTGCATATGCAGTTTAGTTGGTCTTTTTTTTCTGCTTACAGTTTGCACCTGTGTGCCTTAATTCAGATTAGATTTTTTTCTCAACGAATTTCCTCTTAATGGAGAATTCTATTAGTGAATTGATAGACGTCTTAGATGGAAGGAGGTAACTTACTCCTTAACTACACAGCCCTTAACACTTACCTTGGCAGTTAGGGATTCAGGGACCTCATCTTGCTAGATTTCTTGACGTGCCATTCATTCCCTGGAAGCCATTGACCCAGTTGACTTTTAAGGTTCAAATTCAGCTAATGTGCTGTTGTATGAATATTTTACCACCCATGGTCATCCAACTAGGAAGGATGTCAGGAGAGCTTCAAACCAAAGATCATGTTTAAAGCAATGAAAATTGTGTCTAATTCTGTATCATGAAAAGCTTCATTTAGCAACGATGTAGTAATATTTAACTTCCAGGAAATCTGTGGAATAAAAGATTTTTTAAATTGCAAAATAGTGTTTATGATCTCTTATTGGGGACCTATGAATGTGCTGAATATAGTGAGTAACTGAAGAAAAGTTTTAACATTTTCACAAATGATGGTTCAGCTTTTAAAAATTCTTTTTGCCTTAAATTACTTTATGATGTAAACATAAAGATATTAAGTATACATATGTATAAATGTCTGTTGTATATACATTAAACATTTAATCTAATTACGTAAGTATGAATGGGTCAGTGTCTCCTATTACTACGTGAAGCTGCTTGTTAAAGTCTGGTCACAGTTTGTGTTAGAGCTTCGCCTTAATCTACTCTTACATTTGGTCCTCAGCTGTGGTCACTGCTTCTATAGGACGGTCTTCTCCATTGTCCTTCATGCTTTTTAAAACTGGGTATAACACTAATTCTACTTTTGTTTCTTGTTTTGTGTATTTTTTGAGAAAATATAGTTGATTTCCATCTGGGGTGTTTTTCTTTTGAAATTTTTTTGGCTTGTTTTATTTTCAGTATTTCTCTTAATCTTTGCAAGTAATCTGTCCTAGTTTATGCAATCTAGAAAACCAAACCCCAGATAGCAGAGGGTGTTAGGAGTAAGGAAATGTGGTCAGCAAAGAGAAGGGGTCGGGTTAATGGGCTGCCTTGGGTTGGCAACCAGAAGCTCAGGGAATCCATGGTCACCACAGGGCAGCCTGCAGGGGAGAGGGCAGCCTCATTCCTATTCCTGGTGGTCCAGGCAGGCTAAGTGGGGTCAACCTCTGCTTACCTTCTACCCCAGCTTAGGCCCTTCCTCCCCGTCCCCCTGCCCATGGGTGGGCAGTGGCAGCGCTGTGAATCTGGGCACAGCCAAGACTTTGTTCATTCTGAGCAGTAAAATTACCCAAGCTTGCATTTGCACAACTCCTTATGGTTTTTAACATTTCTCCATTTGAGCCTCACAGCTGAATAAAACAAAAAGAAGGTGGCATTTCACTATTTTGCAATTGGAAAATGTCCCAATGATGTCCAGATGTCTTTTCACTACCCACAGTTCCACCACCCCTTTCCAGAGCTCTCCCCATTTAAATTGCAAGTTCCTTGAAACAAGAAACAAATGTTTGTTTTTTCCTGGCTTCTTAAAACATTTAATTTTTTTAAATTAATTTTTTATAATTAATAATTGTGGGAATATTGGTACACTCCCATCAAGTATTACTGCCACAGTGCACCCACCACCAACTAGCTTTACTAATTTCTTATGAAGACAGTACTTCACCAAAAGAATAACCATGAGATGGCTCTTCTAGCGGTTATATTTGATTTCTTTTGAATTGCATGTATTTGACAATGTAAATGAGCTTTTCTGGAAAACTATTCAGCAAATATTCATTACACTGAAATGCTGCAAAGTGAATATATTCTCATGCATTTTAGGCATTTTTGTTATATGAAAAATAGATGTATTCTCTGATGTATTTGGTTGATAAATATTAATCTGAGATTTTTTTCATGTTCTGTGCCATTTTGAATTCCATTATAGATTCATGAATAAAGTCATTAGCAGAAAGATTTTGTGTTCATCCTTTTAAAAGAATCATTTAAAAGAAGTTAAAAATACTGCTTGGAAACAGATTTTTTTTTTTAAAGGAAGGTTTGAATGGGAGTTAATGTTCCTTCATTTCCTCTGATTTGTATTCATTAAAATTTAGCCCTTAATATTGTAATATTTATGGAAGCTCTACTTTGGGAAGGAAAGTTAAGGAAGAGAGGGGTGAGTGTAGATTTAGTTCTTGCCGGGATAGAGTGGTGACCAGGATGTAGATTTCTGAAAGAAGTGTGGTTTTTCTATTGGTGACTTTGTGGAAGCAGTTGTGTGTAATGGTGGAAGTCTGATGGAAAATTGGTTAGCAAGGGATGATTAAAAACCACTCATGGAAAGCCATTTTGCATTTGATAGTCTTCATACCTTGCTAGGTTTGATCAGTATAATGTAGTTTATTTTTACTTGTTTTAACCATTGGGCTAGAATAAAGTTGAAAGCGTAGGTCCAAATTCTGGCATTTAAAGCTTTCAGTTAAGTATTGAATGCTTAACTATTTAATACTGATCTCTGTTGGAATATCTACCATACCGGAGTTTACTGGTATATTTTGGTTTTTAACCTGGCTTTGGAATCAGTTGCCGTTCGTCTGATTTTTGGATTAAGGCTTACTTTAGAAGTATGATATGACTTGAAGATTCATATTGTACTGGTTGTAGATGATAGGTACCAGTGAATTACAGAATTTTCTCTTTGAGAATACCCCAATTTTTTTTTTGGATAGTGGTTTTTAATTGTGATGCTTTTTGAAAAGAAATTTTAGTAGCCAGAAAATTTAAACTTCACGTAAGTGTTTCCTAGGATACTAGGTGACAAAGAGGTTTTATATATTTAATTTCTTCAGGAGTAATTTTCTTGCTAAGAAAAATAAAGTTTAGTGGGGGCTTTTGCATATTATCCTAATGTCACTTAAATATTTAAATGAGTTAAAATATCTTCTGAAATTTAAAATCCATATATATGTACTGTACTACCATCTTTAAAAGATTGTTTTTTTTTTTTTTTGCTTAAAGACATTTGTGTTAATTTTTTTTTCAACTCCAAAGATCTTGAAATGAAAGCAGCAAGATCAAAATGTTAGGTGAGATGAAAAACCTGTTTATTGGTGCTTTTGTTATTTTACTTATCTTTGATGATTATATTAGGCCTTTAGAAATAGTTAAACCGTATCTTGCATTTCCAGATGAGATCATTAATTGAATAGTTTTAAATTAATTTCAGTGCAGTATATGGGCATATGAAATCACTTAACCCCTCACATTTTTTTTAAGAAATGAAAATGATCATAAATCCAAACAAAATTATTTTCCAAGTATTCTCCACTGATTAAAAGAGGGCAGCATTGACTATTTCTTGTATTTTTACTTTATAAGATGAAATAGGACACTTTTAAGTTTTTAAAATTGTTTTGAACAGTTAATGTTTATCACTTTTTGTACATAAAATATGTGCTTACAATTATTTTAAACAAAGTACAAAAGGTTTTCTATTTTTTTTTAAATAATACACTGTTTAGTACATCGGTGTAATGTTTTGTGGTTTGGATAATATAATTTGATACTGTAAATATTCTCTACTAATGTGATGAAAAATTACACATAGATGACATAGATATGGCTGATAATTTGTTTATTGTGTAGTTAGTATCAAAAAGAGAGACTCAGGTACATGATAATAGGCCTCACCCACCTTTTTTTTTCCTTCTTTAATTTACTGAATTAAAATTCACTTCAGACTGATTTTAGGATAAAACAAAAATTTCAGCTTTCCCTGATAAATGCATGGCCTCATAGCTAAGGAGCAAGTAAGCTAAAAGCTTGATACTACATACTGTAACTCAATTTATAACTATGTTATAGGGCATGTAATTAAAACAATAATCCTAAAAATTTGAGTGGTTGCTTTTTATGTGCTTCTAATCAATGCATTCTTTACTTAGTTCATATAAAAATAGCAGTTTTTGAAATGAGTTCTTCCCCCCCTCATTCTGTTAAGTCTTAATATTTGTTTTTCTTGGTTTTGGCCAATACAGAAAGTGAAGGTAACTTATCACTGCATAAGTGCAAGCTTCTACTGGAATATTTTGGGAAAAGAGGCAGTTGCTTTATGACCCCACAACTATGTGATGATGCCAGCTCTTCTTTTTAGTGAAAATATTTACAAATTACCTGTCAGCATAGGTTAGCACTGAATTTCACTCAACTGAAATTTTTGTTTAATAAAAGTCTAATCTGCTTGTGTTCCTGTGTAGGTTGAGTACTCATTTAAAAATTGTACCTGTAATAATATTTCTGTAATTTTCTTGAGATCTCCATCTTTGTGTCTTTCCAGAGTGTCTTTTTAAAAAAAAATTATTTTTACATAGAACTGGGGTACAGGCCAGAGGTGCCGGGGTGAGAGGATTCACCAGAGTCAGAGAGGGGAGCAGAACAGGCAGATCAGAAATACACTGCTGAGGGGAGCAGCGGGTGAGGCAGGAGAGGTCTGCTGCGCCATGTGGGTCAGCTCCTTGGTGGAACTCAGGCCTCTGTGGTGGCGCTGAGACTCAACCCCTAGGCCAACAGGGAGGCCCTTTCCAGAGTGTCTTAATAAATTGCCTAGGTGTAAACATCTGTGTTCTTTCAAAAAATATTTAATTAGAGTAATATTAGGATACCCCCCCTCAGGTATAGCCACTGTAGTGACCTACCACAAAATCACCCACAGTCCACCATCATAGTACATTGTGCTTCCTACCCTCTTTGTTCTTACCCCTTCCACCCCTTATCCCCTTCTGGATGCTTCAGTTCTATAGTCATCTTGGCATCACTATTATGTGGAATATAGAGCAACCTAACTAAGGGTCAGATAAAGACAAGCATCTATATCAAATCCAGCAGCATCAGTTTAACGTACTGGATATTTAATATTTAATCTCGTAGTCATATTGTTGATTTATAGCTTAAATTTATTGTGATATAATTGAAAACATTTGAGAACTTATGTTTCTCTAAACTTTGTGTATATTATGATGAAAAGATATTAAAAAGATTCCACAGGTCTTTGTGGAAAACTGGCTTTTTTAGCATGTGTATCTGTATTGTTTTTACTGTTCAAAATTGTTTTTCAGCACTGAATTATTTTACTGGGCAAGACAGGTATGCTTTTACTGTCTAGACTTTTGACAGTTTCCATTCTGTTTCCAGTGAATCCCAGGATTCAAAATTTAGTCAGCATACTAGGCTGAGAAAATTCAAAACAAGCACAGGTATATCCTAGTGGATTTCATTTTCGTTGTTAGGGTGAACATCCCTGCAGCTTGCCAAATACTACTACCATTAATTAACATGGAGAAATTTTTGAGCTTTCCCAAAACCCCAGAATAACTTGCCAAATCAGAATGTTCTGTTTTTAGATAGCTGGGAAAACCTACACTTCAATATGCCTCTGAAGTTTCTTTTGCCCTATAAAAATCCCGACACCCCAGTGTCAGTGTTTTCTTTCCTGTGCCGTTTTTGTTTTTGTTTTTTTTTTTAAAGATTTTTTAATTTTATTTATACATACAAGCTGGGGTACAGACCAGAGGCGTGGGGCGGCGAGAGGGTTCACCAGAGACAGAGTGGGGAGCAGAACAGGCAGATCAGAAATACACTGCTGAGGGGAGCAGCGGGCGAGGCAGGAGAGGTCTGCCGCACCATGTGGGATTCTCCCTGGCCGGGCGTCGAACTCGCGTCGCCGCTGCCGACAGCTCCACAGCGCAGCGCTTAACCGCTGCGCC